>VUQH01030603.1:1723-15011 GCA_015106775.1 Etroplus canarensis | reverse complement strand
GTCTATATACAAAGACTGGAGCTGGTTAAAAAGAAATGAGAAGAAGACCTATGTACACTACGGTGCAAAATGTAGAACAGTCAGAAACACATACTCATGCTCATGATTTGGCTTTGCAACTGATGGAGAAGCCACTTATTAAAACTATTTCAGCTGTCACTGAGCAAGAGATGTTATAGTTTCTTAACAGGTTGCTAGTCCGGCTTGGTCTGCTCACAGGGGTTGGGCATCAAAGGTAGTCATGGCAATCCTGCACCCAGACCTCTCAAAGTTTCCACTCGAGCCATTCTGGGCCCCAAGCTTAGTCTGGGCCTCAGCACCGGCTGGATGACCCAGCATCCCATCAGTCCTCCACCCCAAAATTAGTTCTCTCCCCATGGTCTCTTCTGAGGGCTGATGCACAGTCATCAGCGTGCTTGTGGAGGGAGGTGCTGGGACACGTTGAACCACAGGTCCCAGCCCACCACAAGAACCTTAGTCAAAGCCTGGCACAGCAGTTTTAAATGAGCTGTCATCCGTGCACCTCCAGGTACCCAACTCTCCTCCTTCCTGCGGCGGGTGCACGGGGGTTCATTGTTTCCCTCGCTGCTAATGAACCCTTTTCTCCAGGTTGGGGTCAAAGCAGCATGGAGGGCCCTGGGATTTTTCCAGTCCATTTAAAAACAATGCAATTTCCCCCTGGGATTAATAAAGTATTCGGATTCTGAAAACTCCATCTCTTAAATGTGGCAATTAAATAAACCCACTGCAGTTAAGTGACACACCTGGCTGCTACTTTGGAGTTTAGCATTGGTTAGCTAAAGCAGAACAGCCCAGTGTGTCCAGGTCTGCTGGCCACACCATGAATGAGTCAAGTAGAAGCTAGCAGTTACAGTGTTAACACTGTGTGATAAGCTATGAAATAATGGTGATGAATGCTGGTTGGAGGGGCCCCCTACGAATTTTTGCCCAGCGCCCCAACAGATTCTCAGATCACCCTTGAGTAGAATGGTGAAGATGCAAGGAGTAGAGAAACTGAAGGTGGCCTTCTGTGCACTGTGTCTCTTTTGCCATGTTGTACTTTGTCCTTTGTTCTACAGGAGCTGATTGGAGGGTGATTAGCTGTATGAGCCAAACCTGGGCCTAGTGAACCAGGCTAATAATAGCTCCTACTTCCTGCAATCACCCTGGCACTGGCTCTGTCCCCAGTACCAGCTCACAGGCTCATGAGCTAAGCTGTGACAACGAGTTTAAATACCTGGGGTCAGCCATTCATAGCAATGAACAGTGCCTAAGGGAGGTGAAGAAGAGAGTGCAGGCAGTGTGGAGTGGGTGCAGATAGGTGTCAGGGGTGATTTGTGACAGAAGGATAGCAGCAAGAGTGAAAGGGCAAGTTTATTAAGATGAGTGGGTGGGACAGAAGTGGATGTAAGGGACAGGCTGAGATAGCGGTAGATGACCAACTGTGGAGACCCCTAAGGGGAACAGCTAAAAGAAGATGACTAACACTGTTGTCACTGGTATGGAAGTGTGCATGCTTTTTTCTTTGCTTCTGTTTTCTCAGAAGGATGCAGGACTATGACTTGTAATAATTTCAGAATTCCAATAATTTCCTTGCGGTATTTACACAGTGAAACATTTCATTTATAAAGAGGGGTCCATGTGAACATATTGTTGAATGTGAAAACACAGGCTTTCCTCCAGACACCACCAATATTTCTCCTAAAAGGCCGTGTGTGACTTTTTTATGAGGCTAGCCGCTTTGAGGGCAAATATAGTCATATTAACCCCCACTCACTGGCCTGCTAAATTTTAATGAAAACAACCACATCGTTTCCAATTATTTTCCTTTTCCTAAAGGTTAGAATGTCTTCACTGTGCATCAAAACCATCCCTTGTCCACCTTCATTTCAGCAGCTGCCTCATAAAGGTGCCCATGTGTCGACCATACCCGGTCAACAACAGCCAATATCAGCTGCTAAATGGCCCATCTCTAATAGGTTTCACTGCAGCCTTGTTTTTCCTGACAACCGCACGGCGCTGTCTTGTATCCTCACACAATTCATCCCTTGTTAGCGCCCGTCTCTCACTCTTCCCCTTGTACTTCTCCCTGCCGCCTGACTGCAGGTAGAAATGAGTCATAAACAGACACCACTCACCATGGCCAGTTACTGTTTTACTGGGTGCTTCTGACACAGCCAGCTCTTGCTCAGTGGCAGCATGCTTAAAATTAAAATTTAAAAAAAACACACACACACACACACAGCTTTTACGCTGCTTAAGCCTTTTTGTGTTGTCTGCTTCATCTCAGAAATGGTTGCACAATAAAAAGAGGTATCCATGAAAATCATTCAGTCTGTTTGGCAAGTATGATTAGGGAATTTGTTACTGTTAGATCATTCGTAGATTTAATATAAAGCCAGTCTGGCTGCCACTTAGCTGGCTTTATAAGATCACAATAAAATACTTTCTGTGTTACAGTATTCTTTACTGGTTTTCACCAATGTGAGCAGCCAGCAATGGGTTTTTTTATTGCTGTCATTGTATTTTTACATATTTCCGCTTCTGCAATTTTCTTGCACAATTTCTTAATGTGATTATAATGTTTTGTTTAATCATTAAGTCTTTTTCATTTTTAGGACTAATAAACCTTACATTTTAGGAATCACATTTACATGATCACTACATTATAAAGACAAAAGTATTGGGAAGCCTATACATTACCCCTACGGGTGCTGGTATGACATACCATTCCGAATCCACAGACATTAATATTTAGTTGGTCCCCCCTTTGCAACTGTAACAGCTTCCACTCTTCTCTGAAGGATTTTTACAGGAGTTTGAAATGTGTCTGAGGGAATTTTTTAGGTCAGACACTGATGTTGAATGAGAGGGCCTGACTCACGATCTCTGTTTAAGTTCATCCCAAAGGTGCTGGATGGGGTTGAGATCAGGGCTCTGTGGGGGTTAGTCAAATTCTTCCACACCAGACTCATCCAACCATGCCTTTATGAACCTTACTTTGTGTACTGGGATACAGTTATACTGGAACAGAAAGGAGGCCATGAAGTTGGAAGCATAAATTTGTCATAAATGTCTTGATTTGCTAAAGCATTAATATTTCCCCTCACTGGAACTAAGGAGCCCAGGCAGTTGGCACAATGCAGTCAGGCAGGTAACCTTCTCGTGGCATTCACCAAATCCAGACTCCTTCATCAGACTGCCAGAGAGAAGCATGATTCATGAGTCCACTGAATGTTTCCACTGCTCTGGAGTCCAGTGGTGGTGTGCTTTTCACCACTACATCTAACGCTTTGCATTGTGCATGGTGATGTAAGGCTTGCGTGCAACTGCTTGGCCATGGAAACTCATGCCATCAAGCTACTAGTGCACAGTTTTGTGCTGATGTTAATTCCAGATGAGGTTTGGAACTCACTGATCTGATTCCTAAATGCTTCCACTTTGCAATAATAGCACTTAAAGCTGATCGTTGAATATCTCAGAGGGAAGAAATTTCACAAACTGATTTGCCGCTAGCTAGAACTTTATTTTTCCCAACCTGGGAAATTTCTGTGTTACAGCAGCCATTAAACAACATTACATAATGTGCACACAGTATAAACAGTATACAGAGCACCAACAAAAATAAGATAAAAATAATGTACCTTTGGCTGCTCCCTTGTATTCACTTCAAGGGGTCACCACCAGATTAATCCACACTGATAATTTGGCAGAGGTTTTACGCCAGATGCCCTTCCTGATGCAACCCTCCATGGTGAGAGGGGCTTGTGTTCCCGCCTGGAATTGAACCAGGGACCTTTCACTTATAAGGCAGCGAATGTCTAAACCACTACACTACAGAGACACCATCAATATAAAAATTATAATAAACAATAAGAATAAACAATATACAATAATAATATGCAACTAAGACATGCAGAATATACCAGGACATATGGAATGAAGAATATTACAGCTTCACACTTGAATACAGTGAGCTCTTTACAGCGACCCATTCTTTCACAAATGTTTATAAAGGCAGACTGCAGGGCTAGGTTCTTGATTTTATACACCTGTGGCAATGGGAATGAATGAAACACCTGAATTAAACAATTAGGATGAGTGGGCTGAAACGTCTGCCCATATAGTGTAGCACAGGCACCTAAATCATGACTTTTATTCTCTAGCACGGCTGTGCAGTTAGGATGTTGCTGAGTCAGGATCATACTGCCAAAGTCTGTCTGTATTCAAATCAATCTTAATTGGTATTTAACATGTTATTTTGTTGCCAAAACACATCCAATGAAATTTGATTTGTTAGCATTTTTTGCAAACTTTCTCACTCTTCAGACAAGCAATGATAACTACAATAATATCTCTCCATTCCTCTCAATAACTCAGGACAACTCTGTTTTTATCACAAGGTAATTAAACTGAAATATGAACTGAGGCTAACAAGACGCATCTTTGTGAGGATAATTACCCTCTCAAACATGTCGCAGGCTACTGTTTCTGATTTCCAGAGCCAGGTTGAGCATGCCTCTGCAATGCCATCACTTTGTAGTGGACACTGGACTGACTTCTTACAACGGTTGAATCCTATTATAATACTGTACTTAAATTAAGTTAGCTCTTTAGAATGACACTTTTTTTTTTACACCAGTTTGTGTAAAAATGGGACTAAATGAAACACCTGAATTCATTAATTAAGAGGTTGGATGCAAGGAAAGGAGAATGGGTCACAAAGGTGCAGGGGTAATTTCCCCTCGTAAATGATAATGTTTTACAGTAAATTCAAATTGGGATGCACAATTAAACAAGTTGAACAAATTAAATATTGTTCATTAACTATACAATATATTAAGGTCATTATTCTGACATGTGAGAGTGGGTTTCTAAGTCTACAGGAAAGTTCAAACAAGACCTTAATCACCTTGAGAATGGTCTTGCTTTTTTACAACGTGAAATAAGCTCAAAATTTTCTCACAACCCTATTTATTTTCATCAAGTTACCAAGCAGGAAAACCTCTATATGTTCTTCCAACCCTAATTTATTGCAAAATGATCAAAACCCAGTAATTGCGCCTTCGTTAAATATAAACATGTGCAATACATTGTCCATTTAGGGTGTAATGTGAGTTGTGCACTTGTATTTTATGTGCAGGTCATAATACTTGTTATTACACAATATTGAATTAGGAAGCAGTGGTAAAAAAAATCTCTTCACTAGTGCAGACAAAGCCAATAAGCATTCTCAGATAGGTTAAATGATGTAGAAATGATGTATTTTAAACAGTGATGTGAAGGCCAAGTTGAAATGTTTTCTCTTGTTTCAACTAGCCAATCCTCACAAAAAAAGGTACTTGGGAGGTAGTATTTTGGGAAACGTGCGGGGGAATTCTCTTTGCTCTCTTTTGATTTTGTTTCAGTTTTCTTCTCCAAAGCCACAGTAATGTTATTTTGCTAATAGCATATCGATCTCACAAAAATATGTAGAACCAGTTTCTTCCATCCAGACTTGAGAGTCTCTAAATGGTCACATTACAGGGCATGAAAGAAAAAAAGGAGAATTCTCTTCTCTTGTACAGTGATCAAGTTAATTGTTATCTTCCTTCTGTTGAACACAACCTCGACCGGTTTTTACATTTGCTAACTGAAGTCTGAGAATACATACTACATCTGCAAATTAAACAGTCCTAGCCACTGAACTCTTAAGTTCCAGAGTTCAACTCATTTCTTTTAAGAGGTCCAGTGCCAGCTTGCTCATCCATCCCCTCAGAGAAAAGTAAAGCCAAACCCATGATTTGCAGAGAGTTGGGAAAATGAGCCTGGGGTGATTTAGACAAATAATATAATTCACACGGGGACAGATCCAAGCAATTTCATGATGGACACCTTATAATAATGTCTTAAGTATCAGCTACATCAGTCAAAGGATAAACAAACTGCAGGAAGGACAACCAAGGACAATACACGAGAATGTGCTGAAAACTGGAAACTGGGAGCTGGTTAGAGCAAACCAGGCTCCTCCACTGCATACAGAAATAGTTCAGCTTGACATTTTCTTGTCAAGAGTTACAGTAGATAAGAAGTTAAATGCTACCAATTTTTTTTCAGTTCTAACCTCAAAACACCAAGTGTCTTGTTTGTTCATTTCATGCAAAACGAAAGAACTAAAGAAGCCTTTCAGATAACAGATTACATGTTTTCAAGAATCAAATCTAGTTGCCTTCAGCTCAAGCACTTCCGACTGAAAACCCGCACAGACACATGCAACTGTCATGTCTGTCTACTGAATAAGAAGCTGGAATCACAAGCGTAGCTTATTTTAGCTTAGATTATCTTAGTTAACACGAGGACTAGAAACAGGGGGAAACAACTGCAGTTATGTGGAAAAGAAAGTCGTCACAGATCTCGACACAATCCTGTTAAAAACTCGGTACACCCTGACTCCACAGGAATTATGAAGGTAAGTAGTAGTCAGGTGCTGCTAATTAAATGTACTTGATTAACTGATCATCTGCCAGTGGGATCACATCTATAAAAGTAGAAGTTTTGGCAGTTTGTTGGTCTGGAGCGTTCACTTGTGTTAATGTCCCAGCAAATTCACCCCAAGGTTAGACAAGGTTAGAAATTGCAAATAACTCAAAGGCTACATCTCAAACTCAGTTAGCATGGGAAATGTTAAACTTAGTAATAGTACAATTAGAAAGAGACTGAATACGTATGGTTTGTTTGGAAGGGTTGACAGGAAAAAAAAGTCTCTTCTCTGTAAAAGAACATAGCAGCACAGCTTAGGTCTGCAAAGTTGCATCTAAACAAACCACAAGACTTCTGGAACAATGCCCTTTGGACAGACATGATCAATGACCAGACATGATTATTTTTGACGAAAACCAAACACAGCATATCAGCACAAACATCTCATACCAACTGTCAAGCATGGTGGTGGAGGGGTGTTGATTTGGGCTATTTTTTTTTCAGCCACAGGACCTGGTCACCTTGTGTCACTGATCTCAGTGGTGTCTCTACCACAGAAAGCCTGGTGGAGCACGATAAGCACTAACGTGAAAAGGACCTGCTCAGTGCATCAGTTAAATAATAACCAGGCATTGATATAACAGGGACAGGAGTAAGCAGAAGTGGAAACAGATATGTGCCGCATTATCAATAACAGCATTTGAGCTCATTACACGTCAAAAGCAACATTTCAGAGCAGAGAAGGTCCTTAGCTTGCCATCAAAACAACCTTGCAATAATGTAAATTTTACTCACCAGTGAGTTCCCTGCTTGTGAAGAAAAGGTGTGCATGATCTTTCATCTAGGCAAACTTCTCATTCACTTTTCTGTCAAAGTCCACCAATTCATGCCTGAATCCAAGAATATGAAGGTCAACGACATCAATCAGCTCAACCCACTGTATTAGCCCTTCCAAGTCTAATCTAATTGCATTTTCCAGATGCAAACCACTGCCAGTCACTCTGAAAGATGCTTCAGATCCTTGAATCCTGAGGTGGTCCAAAGTGGTGTCCCCTCCAAAAAAGCAGAAGAGTGACTTTTTGGCAACCATGTTCTTCTTTTGAACCATTCTAGACTGAAGGAGCGGTTTTTGACCTTTCCCGGCTAAATGCTGTTAAAATCTTCTGGTCGGTCTTGTCTCAAATGCAAATGTTTAACCTCTAAATTTTGCTCTAATGGCAAAGTGCTAAATCTGACTTTTACTAAGTTGTCTACTTGTTTCAATTTACTATCCTGCTAGCGGCTGCAGACATAACAGTTAGCTGTCGGTTGAAAAGGCTAATGACAACATCTTGACTTATGTGAAATCAGTTAGCATATATTGTTTTAGGCTGCTGTCCTGACTGTGCCCCACAGCTGATTACTGAAAGCACATTGAACATGCGTATACAGTTTTCAGCTGCTCAATTGCTTAAACAAGGGCTGAGGGGCTGGCACTCCGAGCGAAGACTGTCAGGAGTCCTGACTTCAGTGAAACAGATATAGCAAGATATGTTGTGTGATGGTCAGCAGCAACATCTGGTGGGGCCTGGCCCCATGGGTCCCTGATGCAAAAACACCACAGCATGAATTCCTCTGCATGCTAAAATGTTCAAGAGTCAAATGTGAGGCCATCTGTCTGATAGCTAAATTTGGCTAAAACTTGATCATGTGAAAGCACAATGATCCCAATCACACGGCAAATGTACAACAGAATAGCCGAAAAAAGTAAAAAATCAAGGCGTTGCAAAGGCCCAGTCAAAGTCCAGAGCTCAACCCAATTAAAAAGCTGTGGGACTTTAGAGAGCTGGGTATAAACAAATGTCCACAATCCTCACAGAACTGAAGCAGCTTTGTTAGAGTGGGTCAAAATTACTCTATAATGATGTGACAGGTTGACATGTTGTTGCCAAAGGTGGTTAAACAAGCTTTTCAAATCAAGTAGTGTAGCCTGTTTAGCTTTTCACAGGACTACATAGAGCCCTGTGAAATCTTTCTTTTTCACTTGACTGTATCATTGTTTTGACACTTTAATACAAACGTAAAGGATTATATCAAACTGCGGTTACTTCTTGGAAATCATTGATCTATGAAATGTATCTCCCAGCATAACTACAGTTTGATATTTTTACACTTTAGTTTTGCATGAATTGAACCAACAAGACACATTCTGTTTGTTAGCTGTCTTTAGAGGTGCCGTTAGAAAAACTGTGTTACCTTCTTACACAGCCATGCTTGGCTAGCTGTTTCCCGCTCTCTGCAGTCTTATGCCTAAGCTAAGCAAACCAGCTGGTCTTTCTGGCCACACAGATGTTGGAGTGGTGATAGTCATCTCATTCTGGGTAAAAAGTGGAATGAAGGCATTTCCAAAAACGTAAAACTGTTTTGAATTGTTTTCACAGGCATAACACCATCCTACTTTTTCTCAGATTGAACCTCTGTGTGGATATATTTCATGGTGGTCTGTTGTCTAACCTAACTTTGTCCTGACAGTGTTTCTTCATCTTTGCAATCTCTTTGTGCCAAGGTGCTTAATGGTCAACCAAAAGGGTGACTAATGATTTTCTCCTGCAACTCTACAGTACACAACCAGGGTAGTGAAAGTAAAGGCCTGGGGTAAGGGTTTATCAAAACTTTAAACAAAGCCCATAAAAGTGGAGTAAATATAAACAGTCATCCACCATTTATGTCTCTGTAAATCAAAGCATGTGTGTTTTGTGGGCTAAAGCAGTTGCAGGAAGCAATGGCTTTGACCACACATAACAGCCAGGTTCAATACTGGGATGCTGTCAAGAACACCAGCACATTTTAGCATGCACATGAGTTATCCATCACTCTTCATGTTTGTCTTGCAGAAAATACTTTTCGGCCTTAATGGGATAAACTCAAAGGGCGCTAGAGCGATGGGCCAAATATTCCATGAAAAACCTCAGCTCTTTGGTTCCCTGAAAGCTTTCTTGGTCAACAAATGAATCCAAGAGTGGGAGAGGAGATGACAGTGCCAAAGACACCCACCACTGGCCTCAGTCTAATATCTGTCAAAATATAAATCAATAAGAGCTGAAGACAAATGGTGCTGGATGTTGCAAAGCCAAGCATCCCTGAGCTGAATCTGAATTCCAGCATCTCATATGAATTTCAATGATTCTTTTTGTAAACGTTTTAGATATGCATCACCTCGCTCTGTTTGCGTGTCAGGTTATAAATCAGTGGCCCACACTCCTGATTCAGGGCCCAGTGCTGACTTCAGCACTGTCACACTCTACGGCAACGGGACGAAGGTTATCGACCAAGCCGATGGGCCAGAAAACAATGCAAACTCCAAGTGAACACACAGTGGCAGCAGGCAGAACATCTGTGCAACCGCACACGTCACCTTGACTTGCACTAATGAGCAATATGACAGAGGGTACGCAAGTGAGTCGATCAGTTTTTGACCCCTTTAATCCTTCCTCAACAAGCTCTGCTCCCATGTTTGCTCCTCTCGTTATGCACAACTTCCCTTGTCCTCTGTAATTTTCTTCGAAAACGTAATATTAGAGAGAACATGGCACTATCTCCACGTTTGCGGCCATGATTATTCTTACCAGCAAAGAAAAAGTGAAATCTGATAACTCCAGATTATGCTGTAAAGTTACAGGCATGCACTGCACTGGGGTGATTTGAATACTTTTCTTTCTGTGGATTTGAAATTTCTGCAATAGCTGCTATTGTGTGTTTTTGTGCAACTAAGTTGAGGTCTCTGAAGAAAACCTCTCTTGAAACAACGGAAAGAAAGTAAGACCAGTGAACAATAACTGTGTCTTCCATGAATGTCAGACCTCATCTAACACCCCCTGGGAGGCTGTAGAAGTGCTTTATATTTCAAGTCAGACTGATACAAGAAAATGCTGCTGGAATGGATGAGCTCCTCCAGCTGCCGAGACTCAGAATGAAGATGATGTGATTCTTGGAGTCGACTGAGAAGAAATTTTCAATATTTGGCTCAGAGGTGTCGAAATTGTCATGTCACTGCCAAGTCCACTCGTAGAGATCAAACATTCTCTTTAATAAGACTGCCTGAGGGTTATGTAAGCTAAAACTCCAATATAAAGTCTTCCAATATGACTTCTTTTATTATTATTACACATTTCAGGAGGAGCAGAGGAACAGGCTCATTTGGAAATGAATATATGGAAGCCTCAGAGGCTTGTAGAGATCACCTGCTGTCTGGGCTGAAGTCTGTTGGAGGTAATCTCATGCACTGTAATGGGAAATCCTTGAGCAGATTTAGCAAGAAAGGATGATTAGATGATTAAACCCAATCCAGCAATACATAATACACTACATGTGGTAATACTCCAATCCGCAATGAGCAATCAGGCTACTACATAAGGTGTCAGGGGAGCAATAGATCCTAAGCTCCGTGCTGCTCATGCACCGATAATTACCAGCGCGGTGTTGCACTGACATGTGACTGAATATTGTTTTTGGCAATAGAGTGAAGAGCAAGACAGTAAGGAACCCTATTGTGATGTGCCATAATTTCCTGCTTAGGGCCTCTCACTCACATGGGTGAGGTCAAAGGTGCAATGGAGGGAGTCCATCAGAGGCAAAGCGCGCTGAAGTCATCTGTACAGAATTATTCAGTGTGAGGTGAAGGGAACTTGGTCAGACAGGAGACCTAATCAGATTTCAAAGTAAATATGGTGCCGCCGGCTCCAGAAGACTGAGTCCAAACATTGCTGCTAATTACATCTGTCTTCATTTTCCGCATCTCACTGTACAACACCAACGAAAGAGAAACCTAGATGAAACAGGAACTATTTCAAAACCGCAGAAAGCACCTCAACGTTACCTCAATTTTTAGTTCGTAACTGTTCATTTTAGAGATTGCCAAGTCTGATTGCTTCTGTCAGAAGTCAAAATATAATGCCTGTGAAGTGTTTCTACTGGAATATTTCTTTTTTTTTTCTTCCTCATACATGGAGACTGAAAAGGAAAATATATATATGCTTGTCCCGTTTGCCATATGTGGGACAGAGCATGGAAACCTACGTAAGCACCAGTCAAGGTTTTCAGATGGCTGCAACTGATCTCCCATATTGTGACATTTCTGTACAAGAAAGCTGCTCCAAGTTAAACAGGCGCCTTATGTCAAGAGGCTTTTTTTTTTAAACCATCCCCACATCCAGCTGCATCTCAGAGTTATGGACAGCTTGTTCACAGAGTGCTTTTACCATCATGTCCTGAAATCCCCAGAGTTATACCCGCTGTATGGTGTTTATTGCGGGTCACCATTAGGGCCCTGGCCCTCAGTGACACCTTGGCAGACAGGGGAAGCCTTCTACCCCAGAGGAGTGTGTGTGCTCTTTTTTAATGTGGTTCCGTCAGTATTTTGTGTTCCAGCAAAAAAACCAACCACATATCAACTGACTGCCATGTGCAGACTTGAAAATTACAAGTGCACAGATAGCCAAAGCTGAGCGTAACTGAAACTGTACACACAGTGCTATTATTTGTGTCTCTGACAAGAATAATGACATTTCATTGTTGCCCATTACTGGTGATGTCAGACTGCTTTTACCATATCATTGTCCTACAAAAAAGAAGAAGACAAAAAAAGAACTCTAATAATTTTGTTGCCCTTTCGCATTAGAACATCGACAAAGTATGCATAACAGTAGGCTATGGTCAGTGAGCACCGCTGGATATGACATCAAATCTCTGAAATGTCTCTGTAAGCAAGTTTGTGCTGAGTCCACATCAACAAGTGTGTAATGTGGTAAGAGAGAAGAGTGCGAGCAAGCATTCACAGCGAGGGGATGAGATTCACAGAGGCTCCTGGGGGAAATCAGAATAAAACGGTAGATTTGCTTGGAAAGCACATTTCATATTTTCAGAGGAAACTGAGATCCTAGCCTCAGCTGACTGTCCTACCCAATACTTAAAAGGGGAGTCATATAAAAACACCGGTGGGGCATGGGAACGTCATCCTCTGGACTGTAAATGCCTTCTGTACCTGCTAGTGACTTTGGTATGTGTTGCTTACGGCTGAACACTGCAGTGGGTATGCAAGTGCATCCATTTTACATGCGTCAAAGTCTAGGCAAAAACATGAGTTCATGAAGTATTTTAGTTGTATGAATATGTAAATATGTAAGCTTTTTGGGTGAACTATATCACATCCCATTAAATGATAACATCAACAACAACAACAACAACAACAATAATAATAATAATAATAATAAATTGGTCACGCCCCCAGCTAGCTAGTGTGTGACGTAAGCACGGCGTACGTCGTCATAGAGGAAAAGATGGCGTCGGTAGCAGAAATGTACGATGTAGGATGGGAAGGTAAGATTTAAGGTTAAATAGAGAATCCTCAGCTGTCACTCAGGCATGCGTTCTTATTTTTTTTTCTCTAAGCTCTTGGCCTTGTCTTGTGCAGGTCGCCGCTGTCACAGACCGAACATACGAGCTCACAAGTTACCGCTAAAGTGGTTAGCTAAAGATAGTTAGCAGGGTGTGCTAACCTGTCCGCTTCATGCATGCTGTAGCTAATAACAGCTTAGCAGCTCTTAGGTGCAGCCTGACTAGTGATGGTGTGAAAGCAGCGGGGGGTGTACAGTGGAAAGAGACGTTTGTCTGCTAAAGGAAAGATCCAGCGCCTTCTAACATGCTTCGGCTAGCGGCAGCCACTACAGCTGAGGGTCATGCGAAACACCTGGGACACAGTGAGGAGAACGAAATAACTCAGTAATGTTTGTGTGATTTTTTTTTTTTTTTTTTTTTTTTTTTTTTAGCGGAATTTTTTTTTTTTTTTCTTTGT
>VUQH01030575.1:11881-26669 GCA_015106775.1 Etroplus canarensis | reverse complement strand
GGGTGGGGTTGTTTGAAAAAAAAAAAAAAAAGGGCATGAGCCACTGGAGGTCTGCCAAGCCCTAGCAGAAGAGAGGTCGTCCATCAGCTCAAGCTCTTTAACTATGAACTCAGTTCCTGTGACAGAAAACTTAAGACAATTCAATTCTTTGCTGATTGATTGAGTCAGAGCCTTGGCAGTTCTACGTGTCTGTGCATGAGGATTTGTGTGTGTGTGTGTGTGTGTGTGTGTGTGTGAAAGTGAGACTAAATCAATAATCAATAGGCATTCCTACTTTGAAGTTTACTAAGCCTGAGGTCTCTCTATCCGGACAGCTTTAGAGTATTAGAGTAAAGCCAAGTAAGGCCCTAGATGTAAGGGATTAACGTCCTTACACATACACATACACACACACTTCTCACACATGCACACACTAGCATAATGACAAGGGCAACAGTTCTGTAAATCTCACATCTGACATACTTTATATGGACAGTATTGGGCCCACCTCTTAATCGTTGCATTCAGGTGTTTCATTCATTCCCGTTGCCACAGGTGTATAAGCCATTCAGTCTGGCTTTACAAACATTTGTGAAAGAATGGCTCCTTACAAAAAGCTCACTGAATTTGAGTCTGGTACTGTAGTAGGATGCCACCACTGCAAGAAGCCAATTGGTCAATTCTCTTCCCTCCTAGATATTCCACAATCGACTCTGAGTGATATTGTGCAAAGTGGAAGCGATTGACAGCAACTCAGAGCAGGGTTGCTGAGTGCTAAGGTGCATAGTGCATGAAAGCCACCAAAGCTCTGCGGACTCAACAACTTCCAATCCTCCTCTGGCATTAACATTAGCACAATAACTGCGCTGGGAGCTTCATGGCATGCGTCTCTCTGGCACAATGACGAGCATTAAATGGAGTGAAGCACACCACCGCTGGACTCTGGAGCAGTGGTCAGGCAGACATCACCTGCCTGAATGCAGTGTACCAGCTATAAAGTGTAATGCTATGTTGTTGTTTTTCTTGGGTTGGCCTGGGCCCCCTTGGTTCTACTCAAGGGAAATCTTCAGCTTACCAAGAAATGTTTGTACAATTATATGCTTCCAACATTATAGGAACAGTTTGGTGAAGACTCTTTTCTGCTGCAGCGTGACTGCATTACATTGCACAAAGCAAGGTCCATGAAGGTGAGGTTTGGTGTGTACTCGCCCACTCAGAGCCCTGACCTCAACTCTATTAAATACTGTCTTTTTGAGATGAACTAGAACGGAGATTGCGAGCCGGGCCCTCTCATCCAATGTCAACGTCTGACCTCACAGATGATGTTCTGGATGAATGTGGAAAAATTCCCACAGACACACTCAAAAATCTTGTAGAAAGCCTTATAAGAAGAGCAAAAACCGTTATAGCTGCAACAGGTGGACTGACTCCTTATTATTCCTGTGGATTTACAACGCAACTTCATAAAAGCTCCTGCAGACGTAATGCATAGGTGGCTCAAAACTTGTGTCCATATCACGTGTGAATAGATTATTTTAGTATTCTGCCAATTAAAACGATATATGAAAGAAAACAGGGAACATTTAAAAGACACTGAACCCCAAATTGCTCCTGGTGCATCCATCAGCGTGTGAAGGTGTGTGTGATAGTTAAATGCGCTTAAGGCATAGATCAAAGTGCTGTATGACTGTGTGAATGAATGGGTGAATGAGGCTTGTAGTAAAAAGCGCTTTGAGTGCTTATTTAGAGTAGAAAAGCGCTATATAAGTACCATTTAAGGCCATTTACCATTTAAAAGCAGTTTAAAGTGATACTCGTAATAAATATCCTTCTTTATGTTAGACCAAAATATTAGAAAATACACGTATGTATTTTATTTCATTTTGCATGGGACAGCACATGTTGTCCAGTGTTAGAAAGATGCTCGAATTAGCCAAAAGGCTCATTTTCATCTGCAGTAATGTGGGCCTACATTTCATCTTCATGTGGCAACACGCCCACACTGATAAAGTCCTTCGTGTATTTTTTTGATGCAGTACTATTTTCGTCAACAATACAAAACACCAGACTCAAGACAACCAGTTCTTCTGGCCAGCAGATGAGCAAGGATCAGGGACGCCATTTTTTTAAAGCACAAAATGCACTTGCTCAGAAGCTGAGCAGTATTATGCATTAGGTCTGGGACTCAAACAGCGCAGAAGAATAAGTAAAAAGGAGAAATGTGCACACAGAGCAGAAATACAGCAAAAATATCTATAGCCTGGTAAAAAAAAAAGTAGTTTTGATCTCTACAGCTAATTTTCCCCTTCGTGAGAGCTGCTTAAAATATATAAAGTTTTAAATGAAAATGTTCCTTATTAGCTTTTTATACTAACAGACTGATCAAGCAGTCTGTGCTCCAGGTTTGATGAGTGAAATTCTAGTACTTTCAGGTCTTTTATTGGCATTAACAACTAACAGGTACAGTTAGGTCTGTAAGTATTCGGATAATGACATGTTTTTGGTTATTTTGCCTTTTACACCCCCACAGTGGCTTTTAAATCAAACAGTCAAAATGGCACTGAAGTGCAGCCTTTCAGCTTTTATTCGAGGACTTTGACAAAAGAATTGCGTTAACAGTTTAAGAATTACAGCCATTTGTATGCACAATCCCTCATTTTGAGAGGCTTAAAAGTAATGGGACAGTTGAGTGACAAGCAGTCTCGTGGCTAGGTGAGGCCTGTTTCCTTGTTATTCCAGGATAAACTAAGCAGACAAAAGATCTGGAGTTGATTCCAAGTGTTGAACTTGTATTTGGCAGCTGTTCACTGACGGGCTCAATATGAGGTCCAAAGAGATGTTGGTGCAAGTGAAGGAGGCCGTTATTGGGCTGCAAAGCCAAAATAAAACTATCAGAGAGATAGCAAAGGTTTTAGGAGTGGCCAAAACAACAACCTGGAACATTCTTAAAAATAAGGAACGCACCGGCCAGGGCAGTAACCTCAAAGACCTGGAATACTACAGAAGACAAAGTGAATGATCACACAGTTCTTTACTTGGTTAAGAAAACCCCTTCACAACGTCTGATCAAGTCAAGAGTGTTTACAACAAAAACAGATTAGAGTTCATCAGAAAATATCTAAAAGAGCCTGCCCAGTTCAATCTTTGGATAGATGAAACCAAGATTAACTTGTACCAGAATTATGAGAAGAGACAAGAATGGAGAAGTGATGTAACAGCTTATGATCCGAAACAAACCACATCATCTGTCAAACTTGGTGGGGACAGTGTTATGGCAGGGCCACGTATGGCTGCCGATGGACCTGGGTCACTGGTTCTTACTGATGATGTGACTGAGTGTATAGAGCTATACTCTCTGCTCAGATTCAGCCAAATGCTGCAAAGCTGATTAGACGGCACTTCACAGTGCAAACAGACAATGGTCCAAAACATACTGCAAAAGCAACCCAAGAGTTTCCCGAGGCAGACAGAGGAAGTTTTCCAGAAGACAAAACTGAAGGCGGAGACCCACAAACAACCGACTGCTGCAGTAAAGGCCTGGCAGTCTTCATTATGTTACTTTGTTATTTTACTTTTAAGCCTCTAAAATGTAGTCCTGTGTATAAAAATGTCCGTAATTCATCAACAATACTTCTGTCAAACCCACTGAATTAAAGCTGAAAGACTACACTTTGGCTCATTCAGAATCCACTGTGGTGGTGCATAGAGGCAAAATTACAAAGTGTCATTGTCCCTTAAGTTATGGACACTAACTGTATCTGTATCAGCGGGGTGTATCCGAACAGTGTGTGGATGTGCCTTGCAATCAAGGTTTCCAAGCATTGTCTCATAGCGTCGGGCTTTTATTTTTTGTGTAAATATGGTCACTCCTGGTTCCAAACATAGAAGATAGTGACACTCATGATGCTGTCATGTTGGGGCTTTAAAAGGTGAATCCACAAACCAATAGGTGTTTGAGATTGATCCTGTCAGTTTAATTCATGAAAGCTGTTGTTGCAGTTAAGCTACAAAGAAACATCATTTCTAAGAAATGGGGTTAGAATCTAGGCAGTTCACAGACCTAAGCTCAGTGAAGGATAACTACACACATACACACACACACACACACACACACACACACACACACACACAAGTTTTGATTGCCTACTTTTAAGCCCACAGAGGGCGATTACGAAAAAAATACTTTTGTAATAATTTAAAGCTTTATATTAACTGATAAAAGAATTAGTCTTTTTCTAATAAACATGCGGGCTACAAATCAAAGCCTTTAAATCAAGGTGTTTAGATGGTTTCCTGTGGTTTGCGGGCACAGTGCGGTGGAGACGAAAACGATACGGCGAGAATGAGCACGGACGACAAGAAGAACAAAGAAAGAAAGAGAGAGAAGCCAATTTGATCCGGTGGGGAACAAGGGACAGCAGGATGGAGTAGGACAGAGGAAGAACTTTACCCCTTCATGGTCCTGTTGAGTTTCACCGAAGATGGAGACAGCGAGAGTCAGTGACAGGGACAGAAAGAGAGACAGAGACAGAAGAGAAGGAAGAAAGGAGGGGGGGAAGAGAGGAAAAAGACATCGAAAGACATGCACGCCCACGCACACACACACACACAAACACGCAGAGACACACATTGATAGGAAGAAGCCAACAAAGACAGACACAAGACAAGAGAGAGGGGGTTTGGTAGAAACAGGGAAAAATACATTCACATGAGAGACAGACAAAGAAGAACAGCAAGATGGCCATCTCTGATAAGCAATACACTCCACCCACCCATTGACAAACACACACACATATACACAATACTCCTTCCCACACCCATCTCTCCAGAATGACTGAATGGGATGTCAAAATAGCTGTCAGCTAGATTTGTTAGAAGACAAGTTGAGGCCTACATGCTCTGCTACAGATATGCACTACCCCTCAAAAGTTTGGTGTCACTTACAAAATTGATCAGAAATGTACTGGCAAAGATACTTAATGAATAATGGAGTCATTAGTCATAAATCACTTGTAATCTTAATATCATCTACGCAGGTGACCAGAAGCCCATTTCCAGCAACCACCACTCTGCTTTTCCAATGACACGCTGCATTACCTAATGGAAGTTTATTATATTAAAATTCTTATTGATCATGTTAGAAAACCATTGCACTGATTAAAGAAGGGGTACATTTGGCTAGTTGAGTGTTTGGAGCATTAAGCACTGTCGATTTAGTAACAGTCTTAAATTCCCCCCTTGAAAAAAAAAGACTTTTCTAGTGAAACTTTTCAAATCTCAAGTATTTTGTTCTTAGAAATAAAGGCTTAATAAAGCCATGCAAAAAAGATAGAAAACTAAAGTCTGTATACAACAGTGTGTATTACTCCTTCGGCAAACCAGCACAATCTGACCATTACTGATACTCTTAACAAAGCTGTTGAAGACCTATGAAGTATCTGCCAAACTCCACTTGGTTGTACACCGGGGCCTTCCACTTCTCTTTCTCTTCTTATTAAAGTCACTTTATGGTGTACTGTAAAAGGAGCAGTACACACATGTCTAAATGCTTCTTTTTTATTGACAGTGGCCTTTATTTCTTAAAATAACCGAAATGTCCTAACATTTGTGTTTCTTACGATTAGGCAAAAGGTAATAACACTGAAATGAAAGCTGGCTTTGTTTCAGTTTATATAAATACAGACAGAGAAATATTTCACCTTAGGAAAATGTAGAAATTTGAGGATTGTTCAGCCTTAGCGGATGCATCCACACTCGGACTGTTCTTTTGATTTAAGTTCATTTTTCTCATTTTGCCTTCTTGATCTGTTTTATATTCTACTTTGTTTACCAAGTTTTGATGTTGGTTGAGTTTTAATGTTTTGGCGGTTGTAACACATTTTATTTTTTAAACTTTTTAAATAGTGGGTCTTGCTTGATTTTTTAGGGAACACAGGGTGCCGCTGGAACACAGGTACGATGTACTTTTGGCTGCTCCCTTGTTTTCTCCTCAAGGGGTCGCCACAGTGGATTAATCCACACTGGTAAGTTGGCAGAGGTTTTACTGACACAACCCTCCATGGTGAGAGGGGCTTGCGTCCCCACCTGGAATCGAACCAGGGACCCTTTTCTTGTAAGGCGAATGTTTAAACCACTACAGTACAGGGACACTGGAACACATACAGTGATTCTTGATAATGGGCCTCTGTATGTCTCTGTAGATATTCCCTTAAAAAATGAACAATGATTTACGGTGAATCATTGTATTAATTAGGGATTGTCATACATTGATGCACTCACCCATTTCCTGTTGTATTAGATTTGCTTTTATAGTAGAAGCACATTTCTAAGTGATACCAAACTTTGAGCATTAGTGTATAAATCGCACAACATCCTTCTTATAATTAACAATAATAATGTAACTCTTAAGAAGATATTCTATAATACAGTGTGCTTTGACAAATAACATGAAATAAATATATTTCTCTTGAACCTCATTCTGTCTTCTTGCATTGCAACATCTAAAGATGTAGCTTTTACTCCACTGAAACTGCTTGATTCTCAGGTACCTTACTGAGATCTGCAGTTCTAATGAGAGCATTTCTGCTAATCTAGCCCCTTGCTGCGACTCTAGACGCGCAAACCATCCCTCCCTCCCGGCTGTCTTTAGCTGTGGCCTGCTGTGCTACCATCTCCATAAAGAATTACCTTCACGGTTGGAAGAGGAAACTCAATTGCTGCATCCATTTACACCGATTCTTATCTTATCACACCATAATGATCAATTAGACCAGGCCTACAGCACAAATTGCCCTCATTAGATCTGCAATCATCTAGTGGGATTTTATCAAAGCTCGTTTTACATGCACATCTGCACAGGAGAAGAGAAAGGCGTTAAATCTCTTTAACCGGTTCCAGGTTTTCTTGACATGTTAGAGCACACAGGCATACACTCGGGGCATCCATCATGAGCGGACACTCAAGAAACCAGGATTTCTGTGCGTTGTCCCATACACACGCAATGGAAGAGGAAAGACATTCACACAGCGCACTGTGACTGCATGCAGATCTCACTCGTGACACACTGTATCATTCAGCATTTATTTGGAGAATGACGGGTGCCAGAAGCGCTGTTATTGTGTTTACAACCCATAAAAATGTGAAGCCATTGTACTGCGGCCATGCTAAAAAAAACCCTCCGTACAATGGTTCTGTGATGTACCTGCTTTCAAAAAATCTCATGCGTCAAAGTTAAGTTACACGGGTGTGCATGAAGCCTTCGCCCCTTAAGCAAAACTCTTCTGTAGTTCAGCCCTGGAGCAGATGGTGGGATTAGGGAGGCAAAGGGGGAAACTACAGAGAGGGCGAGAGGGTGGAGAGAAGAGGCGAAGGTGGGCGGGGCAATGGTTGCGAGGGCATCTTAAAAGGAAACGGGGAAGGGGGATTTAAGAAGTACAGGGGCAAGTACGGAGAGGAGGCAGCCGTAAAGAAGGTGAGCGCAGAGGGGACAAGGACCAGCGCAGGAGGGGAGGAGACATCTTCTTTTCAGCTGAGAGTCATGCTGTGAAGGGTGGAGCAGTGGACTGATTCTCAACCTGCTGCTGCAAACTTAACATCCAGATTAAATAATTGCATAGCTTGGCTTTCTTACTTAAGGCTGGGATCATCATTTAGCTGAAAACCAGTTACAGTGAAGGTACCGGTTTGGTGCTTTTAATTTGAAAATCAAGAAAAGCCTTCAGAATGAGTCAGAGATTTAAAAATATGTATTTTTAGGTATTATTATTATTATGAATTCAGTGAAAATATCTAAGCATTAACTGAGAATTCTTTTATTTATAAAGAATATCTGATACACACAGTACTGAGCGAATGAATTGAGCCATCCCACGTTTCGTGACATTTTGCTTTCAGGCTTTCTTGTCATTTTTAAAGTGATCTTGAGCAATAGTTCTCCAGGCTTTCTGAAAGTCTTTCAAAGTTGTTCTGTGGACACTGGCTGCTTTTGTACTCACTTTCAGTCCAGTCCTTGTACCTGATTATTTTCAGAGGAATGTCCTTTTTGTTTATTAAGCCACTTAGCACTAATCTATGAACAGTATCCGGAATTCATGTCCTTAAGAAATGGGATGAAATTCAGGAAATACCTGACACAGGACCTGAGAGATGCATCTGGCTAGTCAGTTGATTCATCTACTGTTTGCCGAAGCATCATCAGAAATGGTCTCAGTGGAAGGGCGGCTGTCATGAAGCCATTCTTAAGGAATGGAATCAGTGGGAAGAGGCTAAGGTTTGCCAAATTACACAAGAACTGCACTGAAAATCAGTGGCAACGGTTCGTATGGCGTGGTCAATCCAAATTTGAAATTTATAGTTCAAATCGTTGTCGGTAAATACGGAGGAGGTCAGGAGACATGTGAGTGTCTACAGCCATCTGTAAAACACGGTGGAGGCTCTGTCATGGTTTGGGGCTGCATTTCAGCCAGTGGTGTTGGAGATTTTGTCAGAGTTTGATCCATCGCACAATACCATTTGAAAAGTACCTGACTGATAAGTGCTTCATTTTTCCACATGACAATCATCCCGAAGACAATGCCAATGCAGCAAAAGTCTACCCAGCGATAAAAACACACCAAGGAACACTGCAGCCTGATATCAACAGCAGCGTGGGATTAACTGGACAAAGAACGGAAAACAAGCACTTTGGAATGTCCTTCAAGAAACCTGGAGAACTATTCCTGAAGATTACATAAAGAAATGACAAGCAAGCTTCCCTGAGAGAGGTCAGGCTGTGTTCATGAATAACGTTGGTCATGACAAATACTGACTTTCAAGCTTGCTAGAATCGTACAGACTCTGTTTTTGCCTTATGCAGCGTATGGTGCATTTATGTTTGCACATTTCAATAGATTGTTGCATCAATTTCCCATTTTCCTAGCAAACTAAAAAGAGATGAGGGGTGGCTCAAGACTTTTGCACAGTACCGTACCACAGGTGCAGCGCCTCTACACGGTTTATCCAGCTTCAAATTCATGCCCTGCCTTTTGTATGCTGGGCTGGTTTTGCTTGTATGTGCAGCTTCCTCACCTTCCTTAATTTCACTGCATGCGGACAGCGAGCGCCCACAATACTGTTACACCGACCGATGCTTTGTGTGAAATTTGCTCATTTATATGTGGGGCATACGCCCTTCAGCTGCAACATCAAAACCCCCTGGCTGATATTGTGTTGCCTCTGCCTTGCGCTGTCAAGGCTGCTCTGACCAACTGGGGCATGCCTATGGGAGCTCAGAGAGATTCCTGCGGTGTCTGGCATGGTATATTATTATTCACGCCACCTGTTTGGGGTTGGATTAGTGTGTATACGAATGGCTGCCCATGTCGGAGCTGCAGGCGGTTTAGAAAATGAGCAAATTACAATTGTAGTTTCTGGCCACGCGTTGTGGCGGTAATATTTAATACAGGACTATCAACCTGCATCACTGCTAGCAGAAATGCTGTGAGAATGAATGATCTGGCATAGTACGGCCATATACACTCACTGGCTACTTTATTAGGTACACCTGTTCAGCTGTTCGTCAATAAAAATATCTAACTAGCCAAGCCAATGGCAGCAACGCGGTACATTTGAACTCATGTCCGACCTTGAAGCAGATGGCCTACAGGAGCAGTAGACTGCAGGTGCCGCTCTCGTCAACTAAGAACGGGAAACTGAGGCTACAATTTGCACGGGCTCCCCAAAATTGAACAACAGCTGATCGGAAAAATGCTGCCTTGTCTGATGAGTCTTAATTTTTACTGCTACATTTGGACGGCAGGGGCAGAATTAGGACTGGATTAAAATCTCAGAGGAAAGTCTCCAGCACCTTATTAAATGCAAGAACTGAGGCAGTTCTGAAAGCAGAAAGTACTAGCGAGGTGTACCTAATAAAGTAGCCATGAGTGTAGATAGGCACGCTAACTGCAGCTGACTCTGAGACTGAGTTCACGCTGCACCATGAGCCACAGATCCTGCTGCTGTAAACGCTCACTCGCTTACTCATTAAAACATACTTCCTTGTTTATTGGAGTGGCCAGGCTGAGGTCTTTACTTACACCGAGTGGCAAAGAAACCCACTGACTACTTCTTCCCTCACTGCAAACTGCTCCATTTTCTGGCATTGACTGCAGTCTAGAAATACATCAATAAACTGACACATAAATGATCAAAACACCTAGAAGATTAGCCAAAGCTATTCTACTTTTTGATGCATCAGCAAGTTTTTAACGAGCTTTTTTGTGTACCTTCGGCTGCTCCCTTGTATTTCCCCCCAAAGGGGTTGCCACAGTGGATTAATTTGCATTGGTAATTTGGCAGAGGTTTTACACCGAATGCCCTTCCTAACACAACCCACCATGGTGAGAGGGGCTTATCATAATTCTAATTTATATTAGTGAATGAGTTCTGGAAAAATATTAGTCCCTGCATGTAAGTACAGCTAAAAGGGCAGCTGCATAGTCCTCAAATATGCTTCATTAATGGTTGTATAGACTGGGCAGGCTTCTGACTATGGTGGCCATGGCCACCCCTGTCCTCATCTTTGCTCCGCCCCTGTCGTATACTGAAACTGTATTTATTTGTATAAAAAACAGCACCCCACAAATGCACCATTTAGTTCTGTCTGAGAAAACTTTTTCCCGTAGTTTTTTTCCTTCCAAATAAACTGTTTAAGTTTATGACACTGTTATAAAATGTATCTCCATTAGAAATGAACGGACTGACGGCAGACAGCCACAGTGGCGTCACAAGGTTTTAAGAAACAGATCAGTGTGCCGTTTTCACGTTTTCATTTTCAAAATTTCTCCATAGTGACACCCTTTTGGAATAGCACCAAAACAATTCCAGTCCGACCTCACTTCCTGTCGCTTTTCAGCTGTTGCTTCCCCCTGAGAGGGTGCTGAGTTTGAACCCAGGTGGGCCCCTCTGTGTGCAGTCCTGTCGGTGCTTGCGCAGGTTTTCTCTGAGAGCTCTGGTTTCTTTTGCCATTGAGAGACGTGCTGGGTTAATGCCGCTTACATCAACGCCAGGACGCTCTCGCAAAAGACACTGTTAATCATGAGAGTTTCCTTTCCTGGTTAAATATAGAGGTTTAAGTTTTCATGCAGTGACGCTGCCTCTAAAACGTAGTTTCTATTCAGTCTGAACACTCCTCGCCAGTAGCTATGAGCCAAGACTCACAACACATGATCCTCTGCCTGGAATATTACTGCCATAGCTCTGAGCATTGCTGTCTACGTCACAGGATGGGTTAAGGTCCATGCAGCCATTAAGGAAAGCATGCACTGGGCGTCCACAGAGCTGAGGAGGATGCACAAATAAGCTTTACTCTCGACTCCACTCACTCCTCTGTTTTTAATTTTACCTAAACACAAGCGCATATATTTAATTCACATGTATTCACATGTATGCTGTACAATAACAAATCACTCCATCTGCCACACCCTGCCCCAGCATGCCTCGCTTATTACCCTCCCATGTACTTTCCTGGGTCGTGCAGAGGAAGGAGAGTTAAATACCTGTGCCTCCAGGGTCATTAACATGGTCAGAACGGCAGGTGAGTGTGTGTGTTTGCATTTGAGTGTGTGCTGGTAAAACAGAAGTAAGGGGAGGAGGGCGAGCTGATGAGTCCTGCCGGGGTTCCTCCCAGTGGTGGACGGAGAGAGCCTGGGCACTTAAAGGGTTAAAGGTGTCTGGGGCGCCCTCACCCCCACGGAACGACCGTTTGGGACCTCCAGTCAGGAGGACGGGGGAGAGAATGAGGAGGCGGAGGATGTTGGCTGTGATGGCTGTTGGAGAGGGGGGAGCTTGAATGGTGTGTCTGGTGGAATCTGAAGCGTCAGATATGGACTGTAGGGGTTGTACTCAGCTAAGGGTGGAGGTTGTGGTTGGTGGGAGTAGTGGCAAGTTAGGGAGCAATGGGTGACAGCTGTTTGTAACATACAGCATGCAAATTCAAAGAGGAGCAACTTTGCACCATTTTATTTGTTAAACTTTTTAAAAAAAAACCCTCAGAAACAAACAGGCTGTTCTTCTTTTCTAACATTTACACCACTTCAAAACAATATTCTCCAGCTGCACGCTTTGCTGTATGTTAGGAACAATAAAGGTATCAGGGGGAGGAGACTGGGGAGACGCGTGACATGTGGGTAAAGAGAGGAGGAGGTGTTGTTATGAGAAAGGGAGTCAAAAGGTATCTGCTAGGAGGAGAAGGCATCAGCAGGGACCGGGGCTGAAGAGGACCTGGGGGAGTGTTGATAAGCAAGGGTTTGGGGGATCAAAGTCAGGGCTTTAGATGCAAGAAAAGAGGAAGGGATGACTCACGACCTGGTTGGAGGAAATGTCAGAGCGGCATCGATTGGCAAACAGGGGAAAAAAAGGGAACAGGAGCAAGGAAGATTGGGAGGAGAAAATGTTGATAAGGAGCAGGTGGCACATTATAGTTTATTAGATCAGGCAGTTAAAGGGGAAGATGTTAGGGTTAGGTGGGGTTGGAGGTCTGTAATGGGTGATGGAAGACAGTGGAGCTACACTCTAAAAACTTTGACACAAGAGATGAACTATCCAATAAGGGAAAGTCTTGCAGTAGTGAATATTTATCAATGGCTATATCAAACAAAAAAACAAACAAACAAATGTTGTATGTTGTCATTGGCTGGCTGTATTGTACAAACCAATGAGAATTAAAATCCACTGAAAAGCCAAGGAGGCTCTCAGACAGTCATAGCCAGAACAACAACCATAGTTCTTCATCGTGCTTATAAAATGTAAAATATGGCTTTAAGCACAGTTTGGGTGATAACCCAGGAGGCGGCAGCTGTGTGCGAGCTTCACTAAAATCCGACAAATACCTTCAGAGGAGTAGTGATTCTTGCAAACATGGAAAACTGCCCATAAAACGATACAGATGACTATATGATGATCTTGATCTTGAGCACAGTTTGAGTGAAGACCCACTGAGCGATCGTCCTGTGTAAGTTTGCCTAAATTACCACCAATACTATAGGGAGAGTAGGGACGCCTCACCATGGCATTAGCTCATCGGTCCTTCAGCCAAATGAGCTAAAACGTCCCCTTTCTTGTTTTTAGAGTGTAGATACGAGATGTCAAGGATCATTTAGGTGTGGAATATCAGGGACACGTTTTAGTTTGGTGGCTTTTTTGAGATGAAGGTGGCGATGAGACATCGAGAAAGACCTGCTGATGTGATGTCATGTGACGGTGACCAATAAAGAATCAGACCTGGAAATGGAGATGGGAAGACTGAGAGAAAACGGGAAAGTTTAAAGACATTAAGACAGACTGAAGGAGAAACAGGGACACAGTGAGGGGGAGATCAGAAGATAGCACTTCAAAGGCGACACGAGGAGGAGATGATTTTTGAAATACAGTGGGCTGAGACGGTAAGAGGGAAACCTCAGCATTGCCTGGTCTATTGGACGTACAAGGCTGAGTGATGAGGGTCTTTCTGTGGATGGTGAAATTTGCATGTGTGTGTATGTGTGTGTGTGTGTGTGTGTGTGTGGGTAGTGAAGATGACGAAGAGGAGGATGGGGAGGGGCACTTACGTGAAGGCGAAGGCCACCAGAGCACCACTAACCACTATAAAGTCCAGTATGTTCCACAAGTCGCGGAAGTAGGAGCCCTGGTGGAGAAACAAGCCCAGCACCACCATCTGGAAGACAAGGAGCGTGCTCAGTATAAAACATACACATCCACTGACACAGACGCCCACACGGGCGCGCAGGCAAATAGCACAAATGCACTTCTGCACTCCAAAGCACGTTGCCAAAACTGGTGCAAAACAAACACGTATACAGCGTCACAAAAAAGGCCCAAAATATATATAGTCAACACTGACATTCACACACACAGCTGCACAGTGATACTGTGTTACCTTGATCAACATTTCAAATGTGAAGACGCCCGTGAAAACGTAGTCAAAATAACGCAGCACCTGCAGAGCGACACAACACCACAAGATATAATTATCACATTAGAGAGAAGCAGATGAATCAGAGTGAAAAAAAGACTTGAGAAACCGAGAAGATTATCAAAGACAGAGACATATCTGAGACATAAAAAAAATAATCCCAGCTGTAATCTGAACTAGTTTTTTTTTTCCTTCTTTTTATCTGGTATAAACCCAGCCTTCACATTTTCTAAACCTTGATGTAATAATACAGGAAAAAAAAGTCATAAAATATCACCTCTGCTTAAACAGAAACCTGAATGAGGCAGCATCTGTAGGTCAGGCACTACACTGTTACTGGAAACTTTCTGGTTTCCATTTGTAATCTGTTAGCAGTCCATTTGCTACTGACCAGTCCCGATGGCGTAAGCTTTGGTTGTATGCTAGTAACCATTCCGTGTAAAGAGTGAACGATGGATTACCAAAATGGAACAGTAAGTCAGACAGAATGGGAAATCCTGCACACTCACATCAACTGGCTGCACTGGAGACCCTAAGAGGTAGACTTTTAATTCCTGGATTACTAAATGTCCATCTTGTGATCACTAGCTGTTGCCACGTGTGACTGTGGAATACACAGAGGAACAACTCAGACCGATCACCACTGTGGATGACTGGACTGAGAGTTCTGTTTAAGCAACCTTCTTATGCTTCTTCTTCTTCTTCTTCTTCTTCTTCTTTCGGCTGCTCCCGTTAGGGGTCTCCACAGCGGATCATCTGCCTCCATCTCACCCTATCCCTTGCATCCTCTGCCCTCACACCAACCCTCTGCATGTCCTCCTTCACTACATCCATGACATTTAAAGTCCCTACTCTCACCTC
>VUQH01030575.1:1243-11861 GCA_015106775.1 Etroplus canarensis | reverse complement strand
CTCTGCCCTCACACCCACCCTCTGCATGTCCTCCTTCACTACATCCATGAATCTTCTCTAGAACTTAAAGTTGGACTAAATTTGGACATCAGTTGGATTTTTATCCCTGAAACTAGTAAACCCTAAAAATAGAGTTTAAGACAGAATATTTGGTTTGGAAATGTCATCAAACATTAAGCTTGAGAATTACTATTGTATTAAATTTGAACTTAAAATCTTAAACGTTAAAACGGACTATAAGGGGTGACCTTAAATACTACGTTTAAGTTCAGCCTTTTGGTTGCTTCCTTGCGTTTCTCCAAGGGTGTGCCACAGCAGATGAATCCACACAGGTAATTTGGCACACATTCTACACCTAATACCCTTTTTAATGCAAATTCCCCATGTTGAAAGGGGCCGTCTGTCCCTGCCCGGACTCAAACCAGGGACCTTTCGCTTTTGAGGCGAATGTGCAAACCACTAGACAATGACTCTTTGTTGCAATAAGCTTATGCTATGTCACATTTAGTTCCATTCATTTTTCACAAGATCTTGTTTTGATGATGGTAGAGCCTTTTTCGGCACATCTCAAAGATTCTCAGTGGGGTTAAGGTCTGGGCTCTGTGGTGGCCAATCTATGCTTGGAAATGATAACCCTAACCCTGGACCACTGTTTGGGCCTGATGAATCCTGGCATGGTCATCTTGAAAAATTCTCGTGCAATCAGGGAAGAAAAAAATTAATTGATGGAAAAACCTAGTTGTTCAGCATGTTCAGATAGTGTGCTGACCTCATTTTTTGGCCACGTAAGACAGCTGAACTTTGACCTGTACAACTGAAGGAACCCCAAGATCACAACACTGCCTCCACAGGCTTCTATGGCAGGCACTGTGTGTGATAGGTGCGCCACTTCACCCACCTCTCTGCTTTCCCTGAGGCACCCATCACTCTGGAACAGGTTAAATATGGACTCATCGGACCACACGACCTTTTCTCGATACTCCAGAGTTCAATCCTTATGCTGCCAAACTGGAGCTTCTTTCAGCAATCTCCTTGATGCAGGCCAATAATTTGACCCTTCTGCAAAATAACATCTGTTCCATGGCCAACATGGCTGTTTAAGCAGTGAGAAGCTCCTCACTGCATCAGCGAGAGTTAAATAACCTGTTGCCAGCCGAAACATATTAATCACCACAGTAATTATCCAATGGGAGGCTCTCACTTATTTCCTTAGTTAAATCCAGGTGGTGACTTTTTTTGGCCAAGCAGTGTATTAAGATAGAATCAGCTGCTTCAGCTCCTAATTTTATATTATGAGCCTTTTCAGCCACCACCAAATGTCTTCCAGCCCCAGCACAAGCCATTATCATTATAACCAACATTAAACTCTTCATCGGCATGATTTATTAATGGTCTATTCTAATAACTTCACTTTAGGAACATGTAGCATCCCCAGATCAATCTTGCTAAAAGTCCTCACGATCTCCTCACTTTAAGATGTTGCTTACCTTTGTGTCCGCACTCGACATTTCATTGGCGAAAACAAGAAAGGTGCACACACATTCACTGGCATGCAGAAAAACACAAACACATGGTAATGTCTCACATTGTTCTGCGGTGAGTCAGGCGTGACAGGGTCCTCTGCGGCGAGGGCGATGCTGCTCATAGCGATGACAGACAGGATGCTGAACTCAAAATACTTCAGAGTCAGGATGTAGTGACAGCACTTCCGAAACCTGGTGCAAACACACAGAAGCATGTGCAAGTTGACACAAAAGCATGCTGAACATTTCTTTGTCAGCGAAAGAAAACTTTCCTTTTCATCAAGGACATTGCACAGTGTGAGCCAAACCAAAGGCACTGAACAGTCAGTGCACACTCACGGGTTGGTGGTAGACAATATGAAGCAGGAACTATAGGGAGGCATGGGTTTGGGGCCGTCTTCGTCTCCACCCTCATCCTCCTCCTCCTTCTTCTCCTCGCTCTTCTTCTGGTCGGTGTTGGCGTTTTTGTTTACTGAGCGAAACGAGGAAAGAAAACAGGGAGGAGGAAGAATCGACAGACAGAACAAAGTCAGCTTCATCACATCAAGACTTTGTACGGTTTTTAGCCTGTGATATGCTCAAGTGGCTTCCCACCAATTTTAATTTTACCCTTAACTGAGAGCACTACTTCTCAGCTGCACAATGCCTTCTATGAGTTACTTTGTTTTTAGCTTCTGAGGTCTTTAGATCAACTTCCAGAGTCTTTTGCTTTTTTGGATCAGGGGAGAAGCTCATTTAGAGTGATGTTTGTCACCTGTGTGATGATTGGTTGAATGTACATATAGATATCAGCAGTTAAGCTCTCTCCATCTTCCAGATCATTTGAATTTGTAATTTACCTACACAGCATGTACCCCTCATCAACACACTGCAGACATTTCTGAGTAACTGATTAAATATTTATCTTTTAGGTTCTTAAATATGTTTACTTTTCATGTAAGTCTTATGTGAGCTCCAAAATGTCCTTCCCTTTGAGCTGGGGTCATGACATTAAAACAATATTTAGGAATCCTGATGGGATGATTTTCAGTGCAGTCAAAAACACATACATATTTTTTTCTATTAAACTGATAGGGAATGCTACACTGAACCTCTGCGATACAGTGCAATGCACACCAAGAACCACCAGAGGGCAGTCTCTATTGGTGGAACAGGCAGTGACTGTAATCTGTCCTTTGAAAAGCTCCACAACATAGTTTGTATGGAAAATCTGCACCCTGTTTATAAGATGAGCATCACTGATGTAGTTCCAGGGTGTTTTATGGTGATAATACTTGACTGACTGTTTAATCTTTTGATAATACTCTCTGTTAAGTCATTAGCTAAAACTATAAGATGTCCACAAAACTTCAACCAAATCATAGGCCCCAAAAATCCATGTTAACACTGGAAACAAAATCTCTACTTTCAAAGCCATATATACGGTCTTTTGCACATGAAGGAGCCCCCGAGACGCTCACCTTGTAAGATGGCATTGGTCGAAGGGTAAGGGTAGACAGGGGGCATGTCTATGGTTGTGTAGTCAGGCTTGGCCATGCTAGTCAGAATCAGGCTGTCCATGCTGTGAAGCAGGGTGTGGGTGTCAGCATCACGGCAGTTGAGCAGGTTGTTGACATGGTCAGGATGGTCAGGGTGATCTGGTGGTAGGGCGTAAGGGTGCTCTTGGGCATTAGCCAGCTTGCTGTTGTTGCGGAAGTTGTCCAGGTCCTCATTATACTGCTGTATGGGTCGGGTGGTGGAGAGGCTAGGGCCGGTGCTATGGTGCTCCCTGATGAAGGAAAAGGCAGTGAGGACATGCCCTGTCTCTAGTAATGTTATTACCAATATACAACACACTGAATAGCCAAGGCCAAAGCCCTATGATGCATTTTTATCAGAACCAATCTTCACCCAATTGTAATAGGTTCGTCTGTCCATGCGTCATCTTGAAACCAAGTTTTATGAAATTCAGCCTGGTAGCTTTTCTGTAATCTTGCTGACAGTGCACTGATCACATGCCACCTTGGATTGGGATGATTATTAGTGCGCATAGCTATAAGAAGAAGAAGATATAGAACTTTTTGGCTTACCCAAATCTACTTTACAATCTCCACTTAACAAAACAATTAATGCATGTTTCTCACATGCCAACACTGGCATGATGCTGGTATGTAAAAAGACAACAGAGAACAGATCTGAGCGTGCTGACTGATCTGTTGCTTAATGTGAAGTTGCATCTCTTGCCTTAACTATGAGATGCGTCTTGGTAATTTGGATGCCTCATGAGACATGAGTGGGTGAAGTTCAAAGATTAGCCTGATGTGTCTTTAGCCAGGATATTGGAGGAATTTTGAAAAGCCACAATCATCTAATCGGTCACAAAATATAAATCGAAGTCTGTTCCTCATGTAATTTTAAGTTCTACCAATTTGTATTGCCATACAACCATTGCTCACTATATACTTATATATTCTAACAATGCAATATGTTTCAAAACAATGGACCCGATTTCAAATCACTATATCTCTGCACCCACGAACCGCCTGTCAATGAAACATTTACCACATTAAATGGTGGGGCATAGAGTTTTAAAAGACCACAACTAACCATTTGTAACTTCCTGTAACTGTCCTGTGTTGCTATCAAGAAATATACCACATTGAAATTGGGTCCATCTTTTAGAAACACCCTGTTTTAATACCATGTACCTTCAGCTGCTCCCTTGTATTCTCCACCAAAGGGTCGCCACAGTGGATTAATCTGCATTGGTAATTTGACAGAGGTTTTATGCCAGATGCCCTTCCTAATGCAACCCTCCATAGTGAGAGGGGCTTGTGTATTAATGACAGGATTTATTTTGAGACTTCACTTACTTTCTGTGATGCCCTTTGCTCTTATCATGGTTTCCATGTCGATGTCGTCTTGTCTTTCGTCCTTCCCCTTCCTCGCCTTTTCCCCCCTCTCCTTCAGTTCCCCTTGATCGGTGTCTTCTTCCTTCTTCCCCCTCCCTGGCTGCCCTGCGGTGCTGTCTGGACCTCCTATGCTCGTTGTTTCCCTCTCCCGCCTCACTACGGTTGGGGGAAACGCTGCAAGCCTCCCGGCCTTCCCTGTTCCGGTGCCGATGACCCCGATGGGTCCGGTGACTGTGCCTGTCCTCCCCTGGATGGCCCTCCACACTCCCCTCCACGTTACCCAGAGACGTGCAGCTGAATCCGTGCTCCATGCGGGTCTCTGTCAGCTGACTAGTCTCTCTGCCATCTTGCCCAGTGACCTTCTGACGGTGATGGTGGTGGTAGTGATAGTAGTGGGTGGCACGACGGCAGTGGTCCATATCCTGGCGCCGATACTCTTGGTCCAAAGGCAGTTCCCCAGGTTGGGTCTTGTTGGTATTGTTGTTGCGGTTGTCCTGTGGGTTCACCACCAACGGCCGATCCAAGTGGGTTTTCATGTCACCACGTCCTTTCCGTGGGTAAGACACCTGAGTTAGGGTAATAGGGTAGCAGATGTGATAAGTGGGTTTTGCTGAAACACAAGACTGATTTTAAAAGGTCTCCTGCTTAGTCTTGGTAGTAGATAGTCAAGTATGATCATTTTATCAGACCCCAGTACACCAATTACATTAAAAAAATATCCAAGGATAAGCCACTGGCCTCACATTCCTAACGAAACAATAAGCCTAATGCTGGAAAGATTTTTCTTTTTCTTCCAAAATAAAACCCCAGTTTTTGGAAACATTTGAAAATTAATCTTAGACTACTCAAAAATACTTTTGAATGTGTCCGTTAACAAGTTATTGTTTGCAAAAAATGCAATCTCTTATTCAAGTAATCATTATTTCAATATGTAAATTTTTAAAACAAACAGTTCCTTGAAAGTAGCTAATGATTTCATGGTTAATTGTTCTTTTCCTTGCTTTTGCATTTAAAGCATGTATTACTGATTGACAGTAAAATTAACCATGCACAGTCCCTGCCAAAATTAATGGAAAGCCAATTAATTTATTTTTGTTGTGCACTTAAAACATTTGTGTGTGAGATCAAAAGAGGGGAAAAAGATGAACCTCAACCAAAGTGATGCAAAGAACAAAGTATAGAGAAAGAAGCACATGATCCTGAACACATAAGTTCATCTATGATATATCAAACATATTTTTATCCACCAAACACCTAATACTGTTAAATAGTGTATATCACAACAAGACCATAATATGCCCGCTAATGTACACTTATGCTTAAATTCTACTTTTTATATTTATATAGTCTATCTATGAAGCATGGTGGGGGTTGTGTCATGGCTTGGGCTTGCCTAGTTGCTACTGGAACAGGCTTACTCATTTTAATCGATGATGTACAGTAACTCGATGATGGTAACAGGAGAATCAACACAGAAGTCTTCAGAAACGTACTGTCTGTCAGTTTATGAAGAAATGCATCCAAATGATGCAGCAAGACAATGTTTCAAAACACAGTGGCAAATCAACAAAGGACTTCACCAGGGGAAAATGGAAGGTTTTCGTCTGGCCAAGTCAGTCACCTTATCTGAAGAGAAGACTGAAAGGAGAACCCCAGCAAAACAGACAATAACTAAAAGATGCTGTGGCAAGAACCCCAGAAAGGCACCACCAATGAAGAAACAAGAAATCTGGTGGAGTCTGTGCGTCATAGGCTTAATGCAATTATTGTGAGGAAGAGATATGCAACCAAATATGAAGTATTTTTGACTTTAATTTAGTTGAAAACACTCTGTACTGATTCATTCAGTACTGACACATAAAAAATGTGTGGTTTGACTCAAAATGTGTTACGTTCTATGTTGTTTAACATAGCTAGATGACAATACCAGGGAATCAAAGTTGAAACTGATTTATTTTCTCGTGTTCATCTTTTGGTGTCACACACAAATGTGTTCCGTGTACAGTAAAACACATTAGTTGACCTCTCCATTCTAATACTTTTTAAGTGGACTATAGTATCAGAAACAATACTATAAACAGAAAAAAAAACATAGTTGTTCTCAAAGAAAACTACAACAATTACACTGCCATCCATGCATGCTTGAAACTTTTGAAGTTGCTGTTTTAAAGAAGCAAATGCAAATCAAGCCAAGCAAAATACAGCAGTTGTATCTTGGTGATTTTTTCCTCTTTGCTTGCAGTAGCCGTTTGCTTCAAAGCTGGCACATCAAATGCAGTCCAGGCCCGTTTTAACCTACTTTGATGCAATTTATATTTTGCATACATCAATTAACCCGGAATGCAAAGCGTGATTTACAGCACTCATTCAAGCCCCCACCCCGTTCCGTCCCCTGAGCCACAGATACACACAGTTCAGCAAACAGTTCACCATTTTTGGCTCCACATGAACAATTTAAAAGCAAAATTGTCATGATTTTTTGTCAGAGCCACAAAATGCCAAAACAGCTCTAGCTGTGAACATGAAGTTTGCTGAGCCATATCCAGCCGACTCCTGATCTTTCCTTTTTTAAAATCTTTTTTTGAAGTGCGTTGCACTTCACCCCGCTCCGGTTTTGAGTCCGCTGCCTTCTTTGGGTACAGCTCTGGATTTCTCTGCATGCCCCACTTTAATAATGCATTACTCCCAAGCACGCAGCTTCAAGCCATCCCATATAGCAGTGGATAGAGCAAATATAAAACTTCTTCACAGGCTTAAAGGGATATTACACCCTGGCATCAAATCATGTGTGGAGTACAGTATGACCCAGAATACACAGTGGTTAAAAAGCAGGTCAGGCCCCTGGTAGTGCTCTGGTGCTTCTACTGCATGTAACTGGACACTGTATACAGATGGGCTTGAATACAATGTCTTTAAAAAGTAACTCGGCATCATATTTAAAAACCTTGTTCATCTCCATTCAAGGTGAAAATGTCAAGTCTGCTTCTTTGCTCCCAAATTTATTAATAAACGTGGCTGAGCCTGGTCAGACATTTTCTCTTTATCTGTAAGTTTTGAGACAATGGAAGTCAAAATGTGATTAAAGTGCAGATATTCGGCTTTATTTCAAGAGTACTGACAAAAGAACTGAATTGACTCTTTGGGAATTACAGCTGTTTTTATGCAGTCCCCTATTCTCAGAGGCTCAAAAGTAATTGGACAGTTGATTGACAAGCAGTCCCATGGCCAGGTAAGGCCTGTTCCCCCTAAATTTCCATGACAAACTAAGGCAATAAAAGATCTCAAGTTAATTTTACGTGTTGAATTTGCATTTTGTAGCTGTTCACTGAAACTGTCAATAAGAGATCCAAAAAGATGCCAATGCAAGTGAACCACTGTCAGGCTGGAAAACCAAAACAAACCTATCAGCAAGATAGCAAAAACTTAAGGAGTGACCATAACAACAATCTGGAACAGTCTTAAAAAAAAGGAAATACAGTGGTCAGCTCAGCAACATCAGATAGCCTGGAAAACCACAGAAGTGGATGATCACAGAATTCTGTCTCTGGTTAAGAAAAGCCTTCACAATATCTAGCAAAGTCAAGAATATTGTTGAGTAGGTAGGTGTATCATTGTCGAAATCTACAAACAAACAAGATCCCTTCATGAATTTAAATAAGGAGGGTTTACAAGGTGCAAAACACTGGTTACACTCAAGAACAGGACGGCGAGATTAGATTTTTCTAGAAAACATCTTTTCATTGCTGTTCTTTCTCTCGTTTCTCTCCCCTCACCCCTAACTGGTTGAGGCAGATGGCTGCCCCTCCCTGGTTCTGCCAGAGGTCTCTTCCTGTTAAAAAGGAGATCTTCTTTCCCACAGTCGCCAAGTGCTGCTCGTAGGGGATCGTCTGATTGTTGGGGTTTTCTCTCTAACACTGTAGAATCTTTACCTTCCAGTGTAAAGTGCCTTGAGGTGACTTTTGTTGTGAATTAGTGCTACATAAATAAAAGTGAATTGAATTGAAAAGAGCCTGCCCAGTTCTGGAAGAAAATTCTTTAGATAGTTAATGTTAAGATGAGTTTGTACTAGAAAGATTGGAAGAGGAAAAAGTATGACGAAAAAGGAACAGCTCATCATCTGAAGTATATCGCATCATCTGTCAAACATGTTGGAAGCAACATTATGGCATGGGCATGCACAGCTTCTAGTAGAAGCAGATCACTAGTGTTTATTGATGATGTGACTCCTGGTAGAAATGACAGGATGGATTCTGGAGTGTACAAGGCTATATGCTCTGCTTGAAATGGACTTGAATGGCGCTTGTACTGAGAAAGCAACCCACGTATTTCTCAATGCAAAGAATTCAATTCAGTTTGATTTATATAGCACTAATAAACAAAAAAACAAATGTGATGTTCTTCAAAGGCCAAGTCAGTCACCTGATCTCAACCCAGTAGAGCAACTTTTCAGTTCCTAAAGACAAACGTGAAGGCAGAGAGACCCACAAACAAGCAGCAACTAAAGACGGCAGCAGTAAAGGTCTGACAGAGCATCTCAAGGGAGGAAACACAGCATTTGACAATGTTCGTGGGTTCTATACTTCATGCAGTCATTGACTACAAAGGATTTTCATAAAAATATTAACAACAATCATTAAATTCAAAATTTTGTCAGTTTGTTAAGTAACTTTTGAGCCTCTGAAAATGAGGAAATAAAAACAATTGTGATTTCTAAACAGTCAATGTAATTCTTTTGTTAAACCCAATGAATTAAATTTGAAAGTCCGCACATTTTGAATCCTTGATTAAAAATCCACTGTGGTGTCGACCAGAGGAAAATTAACAAAAATATGTGTCATTGTCCCAAAACTTATGGACCTAACTAGCGTCACAAAAACCCAGCGCAGGACAGTACAGTTACATTGCAGACAAATATTTTTATGAATGAAAAGTAAATATGTAACAGCAGAGAAACACCAAGCAATGACTGCTTTTTTCCAAAGGAAATTCAACAGTACTGTCATCTGTTGATGGGCATCAAGTTTACTGATCTAAAATACATGGAGGATCATATTTTCAGCTAAACCCCGTGAGGTCAAAGTCATCATCAGTGATGGCCCTAACCCTAACCCTATGCTCTCACAATATGTAATGTTTTTCTCTCTAGTTATTCTCCAAAGTCTTGCCAATAAAGGAACAAACAAAGTTTTAACTTTGACATTTTTTGCAAGCAAAAAACTTTTTGCTTTTCTCCAAAAACATAGAGTTAGGGTTACAATTCTGAGCTGCACTGAGTTGGGGTAATTAACAATGATGACTTAGACCCAAGAGGCTTAAGATGAACCTGATTTCAGGATTCTGAATTAACTTTGACACAATCCAGAAAACTCCGTAGAATTCAGCAGGAACTCAAACTCTTGGAGAACAATGGACAAAAATCTTCTTATCTAAAATGTTTAATAACATGTTTTTGACCTTATAATAAGTTATTTTAAATGCCACTTGACAAAAATGATATCTGTATACATGTTTATATTTAGCATTTCACTTGTAATTTATGGGTTTGTCAAGTGTCTTCCAAGAGTCATCCATCCCATCCATTTCTTTTTGCCTTGAGTTAGCTCTTTAACTGAACACGGGAGACAATATCCCTTTAAGGTGGTTACATATCACACATTACAACAAATATTTACCATATATATCAGGAGTAGACTGTATATATATGTGTATACGTGTGTCTTTCTTAGGGGGGGAAATCCTCACCTCCTCTCCCTCCCCTCCCACCTTCCAGTCGTCCTGCTCCAGCTCGTTGTAGAGCGCCTCGCGACTCGTCATCAAGTTCTGTCGGCGAATCTCACTCGTCCTCTGCTCCCACACCGACTTATTGGTCTTGGTGTGGTTCTTTTGTTGCTCTTTACTGTTGGCAGAAGTGGTGGGGGGGTGGTTGGGTGGAGTAAAGGGAAGATTTTAGGGAGTGGGGGGGTATGTGGAAGGAGTGCAGGAATAGCAAAATAAAAGTAAGGCAGATGTAAATGAGGACAGGTTAGAAAGACGGAAAAGGTAGAAAACAAGGGAAGATGTTGAGGAATGGAGCAGCGAGGATATTGTTGTCATCATATTGTTGTCAGTGGGCGTTATGGAGAAAATGAATAAGCGTGTGAAAGAAAAAGAAAAGAAAAGATTAGACACATGAGGACAAACCTGCAAGAGTCCCACAAATATTTA
>VUQH01030572.1:1553-16505 GCA_015106775.1 Etroplus canarensis | reverse complement strand
GGAAGAGAAAAGTGTAGAGAAGAAAAGGAGCCGCTCATGATCCCAAGCATACCACATCATCTGTCAAACATGGTGGAGGCATTGTTATGGCATGGGCATGCATGGTTGCCAATGGAACCGGGTCACTAGTGTTTATTGATGATGTGACTGCTGATAGAAGCAACAGTATGGATTCTGAAATGTACAGGGCAGCTCAACTTCAGCCAAATGCTACAAAACTCATTAGACACCTCGTCACAGTGCAAATGGATAATGACCCAAAGCAAACTGCAAAAGCAACCCAAGAGTTTCTACAGGCAAAGACATGAGATATGACCATGTCAGTCACCTGATTTCAACCCATTAGAGCAGCTTTCATTTATTGTTTAACCTTTATTTGTCCAAGAAGTTAACAATTGAAATCAAGAATCTCTTTTGCGAGAGTATCCTGGGTTGAAAGGCTACATTAACCTAGCATGTTTTTTCAATGGCAGCAACGAAAGCTCCCAGAGCCATGGGTATGGGGACCACGCATAAAAACAGATGCAATTCCTAAACAGTTCGTGAAATTCTTTGTTAAAGCTCTTGAATTAAAGCTGAAAGTCTGTACTGCCATCACATTTTGACTCATTTAAAATTCCTCAGAGGAAAATTTACAAAAAAAACCCACTAAAATTTTCCACATTCTCAGCTAGATATTTCCACGACTGCAGCTGCTGGAGGTGATTTATGGACAAAAAGACAGAAGGGATGTTTCTGGAAAGATATGATGGGTTAGCTCATAATTTCACACACACACACACACAATCACACATGCCTAAACTGTAATAAAAAGTTATTGTATTGTTCTTTCATGTATCCAGTGACATTTAATTAAGCTCCAAGCTGAAACCATGAGCCACTTGTGCTGCTGCGAGCCTGAGCAGTACCATTAAACCAACCCTCTGAGGACGAGAACGAAGCGTCGGCTAGCTCTAACACGATGCTAATTCCGCTAAAGCTGGGATAAGTGGTTACCTTAAGGGCATTGTGGCCCGCCGCATTTACTGCCATCTGATGAGCTGTCACTGTAACTCCTGCTGGAGATTGCAAAAAATACTTTAACAAATGAGAAGAAATTTTATTCAGCTCAGGAAAAAAAAATCTTGAAGGAAGCCACATTTAATTCATTTATGTTTGGGGTGTGCGTGTGTGTGTGTGTGTGTGTGTGTGTGTATAAGCAGTTCAAGCTATGGGATGCTATTGATCCTAGAGCTAAAGGATCTGAAGTGTAAGCATGCAGGAGGCAGGACACAGAGAATTAATGACCAAAAATGTAATTAAAAAAATACAGAGAAAGGCAGAGCGGGAGGAGACAGATAAGACTACAGGATGGTCTGTAGAAAATTGTATATGCAACAAGGCGGGCCTGTGGAAACACACTGAAATTAAAATCAATAGCAACCATAAAACTCTTGAAACCAACTTAATTACTCTCAAAGCTTCTTCCACTGCCTCAGATGAAAAACAAAACTTTGTCTCCGTGGAACGGTAGGAAAATGAGGTTGGGGCGTTGTCCAAAGTTTTCCATTCATGTAGCACACACTAGGAGAGTACTTGGTGTGGTTTAGACTAGGAAGCCGCCTGACTAGAGCTCACAGGTGACAGAACACAGGATGACGACCCACTAGCTGAGAATTTACCTGACTGTTACCTGTGCTATTCTCCAATCAGACGTCAAATGGACTTTTTACTATGGAGCTGGCAGGTTAAAAGCCTTTATATGTCTGATCTGACTGAGTCAGACAACTGAGTTCTCAAATACATGGGTGAATATGGAAAATAAAGTAAATGCACTATAGCAAATTTAACTTAAAGCCAGGCTACAACCCCGTCCAGCAACTACATTTAATTGGAGACCATATCCTGACCTGCTGAAGACCACCAATTTTCATTAAGTTGACTTTACGAATAGTTTATGCCTAAGGTGGGGACACAAGCCCCTCTCACCGTGGAGGGCATCCAGCGTGAAACCTCTGCCAAATTACAAATGCAGATTAAGTCGCCGTGGCGACCCCTTGGTGGAGAATACAAGGGAGCAGTCAAAAGGTACATAGCCTAATAACATCTACTTTGTCTTTTTTAATCCAGAACATCTATGAAACAGCAGCTCATCTGGCTTAAGAAACATCACAATTCACAGGTTACTGTAATGTGTGAAGCACAGAAAGAAAATGATATGTTTTCTTGTCACTGATTGGCTGTATTACACAAATTAACAAGAACTAAAATCCACTGAGAAGTAGCGGTGGGGGAAAAAAAAACTTGAAACAGAATCCCATCATGATTTTTTTGCATGGCAATTTTGTACTGATAGAGGCATACCAAATATCGATATTCAATAAAACTGAAAATACAAATTGAATGTTTTTGTACTAGAACAACAAAATCTATTGTTTTTTCAGGCCTTCTACATACTCTACGTAGATTTTCAAATTCTTCAGTTGCTGAAGTTGCATATCTTTTGTTGTACAAGCAGCACTGATTAGAATACATGTAATTGTACAGTATACCACACATCTGCATTCAGTTAAGTTGGATGAGAGCATAATACAAATACTTTTGTCATTTATGACATTTTAATGACAGTGCTGGTCACTCAGTCTGCTTGACAATCTCATTTTGCTGCAATAAAAATGACTGAAGTGAGAGGAACAGACAGAGCTTTTTGTATTAGATAAAACAGACGGACACAGTTTATCTTTGGGGATATAATTTGCAGTTGAAAAAAGTTGGTATATCACATCAATACTGAGCATTTCATAAAACGTTTAAAATCACAATATCATATCAAGGGTTAAATATCGTGATAATATTGTATCATGGGGTCTCTGATGATTTCCACCTCTACTGAGAAGTCAAGGAGGCTCGTAAACAGTGGTCAGCAGTCCATATTGTTGACTGGCTCTAACCTGGTTTAAGACATTTTTATACCAGAAATAAACCTTATGAAAGCATTTATGAATAGACTGAATATGGATGCAAACACTCATTTTATGAAACAATACAAGGTGTTTCAAAAAGATGGACCCAATTTCAATGCGGTATAGTTCTTGATAGCAACATGGGGCAATTACAGAAACTTACAAATGGTTAGCAGCACTTAGATATGGTTTTCTAAAACTCCATGCCCCACCCTTTCATGTGGTAAACACTTCATTCACTGGCGGTTTGTGGTTGCAGAGATAAAGTGTTTTCAAATAGGGTCTATCTTTTCGAAACAGCCTGTACTCTTAGAAGTAGCAATTCTTATGAAAATGGAAAAGTACCTGTGAAATACCAAATATGACCTTGAGCACAGTTTGGGTGAAGACCTATTAGATGATCACTGTGTGCAAGTTTCACTACAATCTGTCCAATACTTGGGAGTAGTAGTAATTCTTGTGAAAATAAAAAAGTGCCTATTGAAATGAAAAATATGATCTCAGACACAGCTTGGGTTAAGACCCATTAGGTGATGGTTGTGTGTCAGTGTGATTAAACCCTGACCAGTACTGTAGAAGGTGTAGGGATTCTTGTGAACTGTGGACGGACGGACAGGTGGACGATGGCTGCCTCGCCATGGCATGAGCTCATCAGTTCTTTGGCAGGATGAGTTAAAGAAAAAGGAAACTACAGCTAACTAAACGCCTAAAGGTTTTTATTGTCAGTTTCAGCAGAAACGTTGGTCATGCCATTTTAATGAAGCTGGAGTTTCAGATAGGCTAATAAAGAAAGTCTGCCAAACGATTAAAATTTTTGACGAGATTAATTACAGGGCTGATGTGGATTCATATAGATTAATCCTGATTAATACCCATTCATTATTAAGTGTGTTTCATTTTGTGGGGGGGAAAAAACCATGACAAACGATGATATTTGCACTTCATGTGTGTTTAATTTAAACTAAAGAACAGATATGGTGTCCAGATTGCAGAATGGCTTGTCATCTGGGTTGCAATCTACTTGTAGGCGAATATACCAACTAAAGTATGCTTGATGCTGACGTGGTACTTTTAGCTGGAAGTGCTTCGGTCAAATGAAAACTCCTTCCTGCAGAGTGTGCAGACTACTTTATGTTGGTCAGTTGTTCCATTTTAGTTTTTTTACTCAAACTTCCCAGCGAGAGGGCCAGTATGATCCATCTTGATCGAACTGGTTCTGCTGCCAGCTAGCGTTGGAGCACCAATCCACATCCATGAGTGGAATTGTGGGATTTTGAGCCACCTGTACTAAAATGTTTTAACAAATTTTTCATGCAAATTAATTAATCTGGATTAACAAGTTAATTTTGACAGCCCTAATAAAGATTACAAAATGCTGTTCCTACCATTCACCATTTTGGAATCTCTGGCAGTGGTGTCAGAGAGGAGGATGCTGTCCAAGTTAAGGACAATATTGGACAATCCTTCACAGCCTCTCCATGACGTGCTGGACAGACACAGGAGCACGTTCAACAGCAGACTCATTTCACCACGATGCTCCACAGAACGCCATAGGAAATCATTCCTACCTGTGGACATTGAACTCCAACTCCTCACTGTGACCCCTTGACATTTTCATATTGTAAATATTCATATTTTTCATACTGAACAGTGTTTAACTTTAGAGTTATTTATGTTACATATGGCAATTCATACAGACAGGTTTGGTTTTTTTTAAATTTATTTTATCATATTTCTCCTCTCATATTTATATCTACTGCCTTTCAAATTTATATTCATTTCTATATGACTGTCTATAACAAAATACAATTTCCCTCCAGGATTAATAAAGTTTTCTGATTCTGATTTCACATAATGTCACATCCTCGTGTGAAAGTCCACCTGAAGGGCAGCCTAAAGCTTTCTTATGCCGTCTTGTCAGTTAATCAGGCTTGTTTAGCCAAAATGCCAGATAAGTACATTGGAAGCCACTCACTTAAAAGAGATGAAGAGTACGTTGCTGAATGTACCTTTCATTATCCTGTCATATGAGCACCGAAGCTCCTACAAAGAAACAGCTTCTTAAAATGATGCTTTCATAAAGGTAGCGTGACGACTTTGCTGTTTCTAGTGATGTTTTTCTTCTTTTTAAAAGTGATTCCTTTTCTAGGGTTTGATACCCACTGAAAGCGATAAGCTTATGCTGTAGTTATAGAGAGGGTCTAGCACTTTCTAACTGCGTTTTTGCACTCAAAGGTCTATAGATAGACCAAAATTAAAAAAGGTAATGTTGAAGATTCAGAACTGCAAGCTGCAACTAGCATATCATCACTGAAAATTTTTCTTTGTATCAGACTAAATGGCAAGGCATTTTATCGAAAAATCTACCTTATCTTGTGTAGTCCGAGAATAACCAGAACACCACTGAGTTAGTACTTACTAACCTGGTTCACCATCCAGAAAGAAAGTGATAACTTTTCCCTGTCACTGGTTGGCTGTATCGCACAAAATAATGAAATAAATAAATAAAAATCAACTGAGAAGTCAAGGAGGCTCACAGTCAGTGATATTCAGGACAAACTGATCTCAGTCACCATTATTTGAACCTTCGGCTGCTCCCTTGTATTCTCCCTCAAGGGGTCGCCACAGCGGAGTAATCCGCATTGGTAAAATTGGTAAAATTGGAAAAATTTACACTATATGCCCTTCCTGACACAACCCTCTATAGTGAGAGGGGCTTGTGTTCCCACCTGGAATCGAACCAAGGATTTTTCGCTTGTAAGGCCCCTGTGTAAACCACTACACTACAGGGACACAAAATTGATCCTGTTCACCACCAAATGAAAATGTTTGAGTTCAGGAGTCTTACAACTGCATGTTCAGTGGTAACCACGGCCAGTAAAAGCAAGAAAATATAACACATCAGGATGTTATAGCACTGACCATATGATGTCAGCATAATGGTGACAAGAAAGCTCCCAACCACGCCTTCCTATCAATAGGACCACTCCTTTGATGATCATGACCCGTAAGATCCTGATCATCACCGTCTGACAGGACACAAGCGCTATGCAACACGATTTTTCAAGCTATCACAGCACTGTTAGCAGTAGGTCTATGATTTAAAAGAAGAGAACCATCAAAAAAAAAATCTGCCAGGACGACAGGAATAGTGACAGTGGAAGATTACAAACTGCCTTTCAGGTTTTCTACTCTTACACTTATTTTGATTGGCCAGTGAGGTTATTATCCTATTATCATCTACTGGGACCCAATGAAACACCCAACATCATGCCCCTAGTTCTTAACAGCCTTTCCATATCTTAAAATGTTATTGTACCATACAAAAACCTAATGACTGCAGACCGATACTCTTCGCGTAAAAACGGAAAAGGCCCTGTAAAACGACAAACATGACCTTGAGCAAAGTAAAGACCCAATAGGTGATTACTGTGTGCAAGTTTGACTAAAATCTGACTAATACAGCCTGATGACTCACTGTGGCATTAGCTCATCAGTCCTTTGCTCTTGTGAGCAAAAAGACCTGGATCTGAAAATAAGCCATCTAGCTATACAAAATTTCAGTCATTTTCATGTGAATTCTTTGTCCTCATTAGAGTTTATAGGTTGTATAAGCATACAGAGTGACGTCCACAGTGACATCCCAACAACAAACGGGCAGCTAAATCCTACTGTAACTCAGAAAATTAGTCATTTTTAATGCAGCCAAATTCCCAATATAATTGCCCTCATTTGCATACACTTCTTCTTCTTCTGCTTCCATACAAATGAACTGGTATTAAATACTGATTTATTAATGGTCCATAAACACTAAGTGTTAACCCAAGCTACTTCACCGTGGTAATAAAATCTTCATTTTATGATTATACACAAGAAAATCAGCAGAAATCTAACTGAGTGACAACAGCTGTGCTGTGCATTCACACATACTGGCATTTAAAATGAGCAATTACAGGAAAGGTTAAGGACGACTATATATATCATCATGACTTTACTGCAGGCGCACAACCTCAGGTCATCACAGCTTATGTCATGGATTAACATGAGCTTCATTTACCACTGAGACGCCACCTTCTTTACATATTTAACTGGCTCAGCGTGGATCATCCAAAGATGACGGAGCTTAAAGTAGTAAAATGAATCCTTTATATTAACAGAATCACTTCAGTGGTGTTACTATTTGCACTTCCACACATGCACTCCAATTAAAATCTGAGTATCCAGGGCTGCAATGGGGAGATCCATCCTATACCCACTGTTCACATGTTTATTTATCCCCTCTGGTTTAATGCACAGCGCCAGCATGCACACTATCCACTGCTAGTTGTGGACTGTTTACAAGAAATCAGGGGAAAACAAGAAGGGAATTAAAGTCAAAAAGTTGGCACTGAAAGGGAAAAAAATGTAAAAGAGAGAGAAAACAAGATGAAAAGACAAGGAGAAGAGGAGGAAGAGAGGAGGTGATAAACAGATGAGACCTCTGTTCCTCCTGCTGGGAGTCAAAGCCTGTAATGGAAGGAGACTTTGCTATCACACCACACAGAGCTGGAGGTGCCTCAGTCTGAGTTTGAGTGTGAGTGTGTTATGCGAGATCCAGCCGTGGTTTTGCAGATACTGAGGACAAGATGTCATGGCGATCTAATAAAAAGAGTGGAAACCCACACTAGCACAGTGCTGAAGCTGTTTTGTTTCAGCAGGAAGATGGGAGAGAAAAATTATGGTGGTAAGAAGAGACACACCATGGGGAGAAAGAGGGGAGGAAAATGAAATGAAGAGTAGAGAGGTATGTACGGGGGAAAAAAAACCAAACAGGGTGTAGAGAAGGAATTGGGGAGGTGGAAAAATGAAAGGAGGCGGAGGGAAGAGAGGAGGCGATGGCACATGATGAATTTTGCTCATTCTCTGGCTTGCTTTTCTCTCTCCTCCCCTCAGAGGGCTGACCTATTCATCAGACAGACCTCCGGACAGGCTGAAGAGAAATAAGCTGGTGTGTGTGTGTGTGTGTGTGTGTGTGTGTGTGTGTGTGTCTTTGTACCAGGCCTCTGCTGACCAATCCATTGCCAAGACACGAACCATTTGACCCACTTCCCTTAGTCTGAGCTCTGTAGCAGGGTGTTTGCGCGCATGTACGTGCGAGGCGGCTTGATTACTGTGGTGCTGCGTTACAGCTGCCCGCTCAAGTGAAACTGCTCTGATTTCTACAGGCAACAAAAGTGAGGGAGGGAGGGGGGGAAATAAAAACAAATCAACAATGAGAACAGCCGGCTGGCGTCTGGAGGGAGCGCGGAGTTTGATGGATTCCTGAGCAGTGCAGACGAGAGGCTGTGACTGGATATGAATGACTTGGGGTGTGTGCTCACCACATAACACAGACAACAGATACAGAAAGTGAACACAACCCTGCCAAAATACCAAGTTTTACTGATGTAAAAGCCACGATAAAGCCTTTCAAAACTTTTCCCACTTTTAATGTGACCTACAACCTGTACAGTTTAATAAACCCCAAATAAAGTTCAGCTGCCCTAGGAAGATTTTCCTAACAATTACTAAGTTACATCCTACAGCAAATGCCACGGTTCACAGAGCGCTGACAAAGCATCAAAGGATCTCAGTGTTCAAAGGTATCACTCAGGAGGAGGGCAAAAATCAATTTACACCATATTACATACACCATGGAACACAGTGAGGACAGTCATCAAGAAGTGGAGAAAATATGGAACCACAGGAACGTTACTGAGAACTGGACGTCCTTCCAACACCGATGAAAAGACGAGATGAAAACTGGTGAGGGAGGCTGCCAGGAGGCCTACAGCATCACTGAAGGAGCTGCAGGAATATCTGGTAAGTGCTGGTTGTGTAGCACATGTGACAATAATCTCCTGTATTTTCCATATGTCTGGACTATAGTGTAGGGTCACAAGATGGAAGCCTTTTCTTACAAAGAAAAACATCCAGGGCTGGGTAAATTTTGCAAAATATATATCAGGTCTCCCAAAAGCATGTGGGGAAATTTGTTCTGGTCTGATAACCAGGGATGAACTATTTGGCCACAATTCCAAAAGCAACACTGTGCATCACAAGAAGAACACCATACCCACAGTAAAGCATGGTGGTGGCAGCATCATGATTTGGGGTTTTTTTTTCCTTCAGCTGGAATTGGGGCTTTAGTCAAGGTGGAGGGACTTATGAATACTTCCACATACCAGTCAATTTTGGTCCAAACCCTTCAGATGACTGCTAGAAAGCTGAAGTTGAAGAGGAGTTTCACTTTTCAGCACCAAAATGACCCCGACCACACATCCAAATCAACAAAAATATGGCTTCACCAGAAAAAAAATAAAGTTTTGCAATGGCCCAGCCAGAGTCCAGACCTAAATCCAACTGAAAATCTGTGGGTTGCCCTGAGGAGGGCTGAGCACAAGAGACGCCCTCACAATCTGACAGACCTGGAGCATTTTTGCAAGAAGGAGTGGACAAATATTTCCAAGTCAAGATGTGCCATGCTGATAGACTCCTACCCAAAAAGACTGAAAGATGCAATTAAGCAAAAGATACTGTAATAAAGTATTTGTTTTAGGGTGTGCACACTTATGCAACCTAACAGATGTGTTTCTATTTCACTTTAATTGTACGGGTTGAATTGCACACAGACCATGTACAGAGGAATGACATCCCTTTGCTGGTGCATGATACTAAGTGATTTATTACACAAATCAGACAAATCCCCTCTCTCCTTAACTTTTGCTCTCCTCAACAGTGATGTAAAGGATCTATTTTGACTATGTGGATCTCTCAGTGGTGGTAGCAGCTGCTGTGCACCAAGAATAAAAAGCAGAGGAGTGGCTAACAGTAGCTCCAGTTCCTGCCTCTAAATCAGCAGGCCAGAAAGAGGCTGAAAAACAATGTTGGATAAAAATGAGATTTATTTGTTGCCAGTGGCATTAAACTACAAACTTACAGAAACCCTTGCTGCATTCAGAGCTTAACAAGATATCTACAGTTGAAAAATAAGTTGACTGCGATGAAGAGGAAGGGTACAGTTTTGGGCTAAACCTTGCACAGAAATCCTCACTAGAGAGCATCTAGTAGTAGAGTTACACACTCAGGGACCCACAAAGGGGCCCGAGTCCACTCTTCCACTGCACCATGCGGTTATTTTAGGATATGAATACATCGGCAAACTCTAGGTAGCTCATCCTTTGATGGAACTTTTATCAGGATGGTGTCCAATTATCTGCTGTGATTTATGCTCCTGGATGTGAAGACCAGCAGAAGACAGGTGGGTCTATTCAGTTGCTCTTAGGGTGACAAGGCGTCCCACTTCATGTCAGACAGCACCGCCATTTTTTTTTTTTAAATCCCTCATCTCACGCCGCAGAACGAAACAATAAATTGTACAAGACTTTAGCAATATAAGCACACAGAAGGGCCCTGATCATGCATGTTCCCCTCTAAAGTTAGTGAGTAAAAAGGAACACCAACTTATCCCAAAAGAAACCTGCCACAACCTGAACAGCCAATGAAGCAACAAACTGTGAAGAGAGCGTCTGTTGATCCCAAGACCCTCAGTGAACCAGGCCCCACTTCATCTTCACATCACAAGAATTCTGAAAACCTGCAGGACCTAAAGTTGTTTCAAGTCCAACCCATACAATAGAAAATGTGAACGCCAATGTTCAATTCAATTTCATTTATATAGTGCCAATTCATATCGCGCCACAAGCTACGTTGGATGAAAGTATTGGGCCACACCTCTTAGTCATTAAACTCGGGTGTTTCATTCAGTCCCACTGCCACAGGTGCAAAAAGTAAAGCCATTTCTGAAACAACAGACTGAGTGACTGTCAGCCAAAGTCAGTTCTTCCCTCCTCGATACTCCACGTTCAACTTTAAGTGGTATTATTGCAAAGTGGAAGCATTCAGGAACCACAGCAACTCAAGGAGAGACCTTAGACTTGCAGAGCAGGGTCTATGAGTGCTCAGGTGCACAGTTTGGAAAAGTTACCAATGCTCTGCTGACACAATAACTACAAATTACCCAACCTCCCCCAGCATTAACATAAAAAACTGCTCAGGGAGCTTCGTGATATAGGTTTACATGGCCAAGCAGCTGCATGCAAGCCTTACATCACCAAGCACCACATGGAGTGGTGTAAAGTACACTGCCACTGGACATGTTCTGTGGAGGGACAAACCACACTTCTCCATGTGGTAGTATGATGGTGAGTTTGGGTTTGGTGAACGCCAGGAGAACATTACCTGCCTGACTGCACCATGTATGAAGATTGGAAGAGGAAGGAAAATGCTACTGGGTCATTTTTCTGAGGTTGGCCTGGGCCTCTTAGTTCTATTGAAGGGAAATCTTAATGCTTTAGCTTACCAAGATATTTTGGACAGTTCTATGCTTCCAACTTTCTGGAACAGTTAGAGGAAGGTTCTTTTCTGTTTCAGCATCCATAAAGGCATGGCTGGATGAGTTTGGTGCAGAAGAACTAGACTGGCCTGTGCTGAGCCCTGACCTCAATCCTAATGAGCACCTTTGGAATGAACTAGAACAGACATTACGAACCATGCCCTCACATGTAAAATCAGTGTCTGACCTCATAAATGCTTTCTGGATGAATGAACCAAAAAATTCCCACATACACACTTTAAAATCTTGTAAAAAGCCTTCTCAGAAGAGTAGAAGCTGTTATAGCTGTTACAGGGGGACCAACTCCATATTAACCCTTATGGATTTAGAATGGGATGCCATAAAGGCTCCTGTACGTGTAATGTGTAGGTGGACCAATAGAGGTACATATAGAGCATAACTACATTGTAAAATTACGACATAAAAAAATAACAGCTAGAAGAGAGGCCTCGTATCAAAATATAGTTAAGCAGGAGAACTTTCGTATGCTATTCTCCAGTTAATTGACAGGCAGGTTACTAACAGCCTAGTCTATGTTACTGATGCTTAAAATTGGTTATAGAAAAAAAAAGTGTCAAAGAAAGAGAGCTTGTTGGCTTTAGATTGTGAAACTTTAAATGAATGCAAAATGGGATTCATTTACCAGAGCTTAAACGTGTTTTTCAGCCCTGAAAATGTCATGAAGATATCTTCTGTGCTAGGGTTTTGAGGGCACAAAAGCGCTGGAAAAAATAAGACAATTAAGAAAAGTGGAAATTTAGTAGTAGATGAAACGCAAGCACGCACTTCTACCTGCAGGTCTTTAGAGAGAGAAATGATTTAATCTTAGAGAGCAACCTGAGCTGGAAGAAACTGGCCTTGAAGATTGAACTAATTATTTTAACACACTCTTCAAAAATACATATCCAGGTATTTACTGAAGATTAAATATGACAACTCAAATCAGAACCAGAAGTCTCTAGTTATCAAATAACAGAAGCTCTGTTTTCCTTCTGCTGAGGTTACAAAAGTTTAAGGACGCTCAGTTTGTTAAGTCCTCTTAGCTTAATAGTGACTGCATTAATGAACTTCAACAGTAAATAAATCCAGCTACCTTTGTCATTGCAAAAAAGAAGTTAAATAAATCCTAATGTGAAAGGGTACGGTCGCGTGAAACAGAAAGTTTTCACAGGGAGAATTTTCTGGGATACTTCCAGGCAAGACTGCAGCATGGCGTTAACACACACTTGAATGCGCCACACCAGCAAACTGCCAAAACATCTGCTTTTAGAGAGATGCTCACACTTACTGATGATCAATTAATCAAGCACATTTGATTAGCAGCATCCGGCTGCTGCTTTGCCCTGTAAATTCCTGTGGAAGCAGTATGAGTGTACTCTGCATGTATACTTGGGAAATCTTTCTTTTTCGCACGAATGAAAACAGAACAGGAACCTATGCGGGACACCACAGGTCACGGAAGCAGGTGGACTTGAAAAAAATAGCTTCTGTTCTCTAAATGCGATTCAGACCAAACTCAGTTCCACACCTCAGACGCCTCCACACTGTGCCATTACGGTAGTGAAATCAAGTAAAGATATTACCACCACAAAGATGCAGTTAGATGTCAAACTAGACCAAAAATGGTGACTGTTAGGTTCATTTGTCTTCACTGGGCTGTAGATTTTAGCATTTCTTCACAGACCACCAATGAAAAGTTAGCTCTTTATACTGAAACCGTATTAAGTGGCTTCGTGCATGTACCATCTATTGTTCTATTTCATCTTGTGGCCAACTCCTTCTGTGTTGTTTCTGACACACACTCCTACTTACAGAACAGAGGGAAAACGTGAAAACGGTTTGCAATTGAGACTGAAGCATCCTGACATTCAGAAGACACTGACCTTCAATTAAGCAGCTGGTGCTAGAAAAATCTCTGCCAGACTGTAAAACGATTCGACACAACAGCGAGAGCTGACAGTTATTCTGCCAGCAGCCAGCGGGGAAGCAGAGCAGCTCAGGGGTGAAGCGGAGAGAAAGACACCAGGTCAAATGGTGAGTAGCTGCCTCCTCAACAGGTCATGGATAAATTTAAAGACTTGGATTCTAGAGGTGTAGTCCTACAGGAAGCACTATGTTGGACTAGTGTGCTCGAATTACAAGGAGATGGGAGGATAGTGTACTTTTTGTAGTTTTTTAAAAGCTTCCTAAAAGTCTTTCAAAGCATTTCTTTGGACATTGGCTGCTTTTTCACTAATTTTCAGTCTAGCCCATCTACCAGACCATTTTCAGAGGAATGTTTTTGTTTGTTAAGCCACATAAAAAGCACAAACACAAGGGTTGAACCAGTGTTGGGTCTATACAACAGACAACTTAGCAGCCTGTCAGAAAAACACGTTTCCATTTCTTCAGTTGAATCTATGAGGCTAAAGATAGCACAGCTTGACAGTCATAAAATAGTATTTTTACACCAACAGGATGATTCCCAAGGAGATATTAGCGAAAAAAATGATGTCTGAAAGTCATGTTTTTAAGAATCAGAGAAAAATCCAGCAAAGACCCCCCACCAAAAAAAGTGAGGGCCCACTGTGCTCCTTTGTGCCTGTAATGGGCTGCCTTGTCCTCTCTCACCTCTGTTTGTGTGTGTGCGCATCTATATCACTCAACTGCATGTTAAGTGTGTGTATATAGTACGTATATACCTAAAAAAAAAAAAAAGAGAGTGTGTTGAGACCTGGTTGTAATTTTTCCATTAGGGCTTTAATAAAGTAGATCATCTTCATCTTCTTAGGAGTCATTCATAAGGAAGAGAAACACGGAGAAAAGGCTGAGGTATGCCAAATTACACAAGAACTGGACTGAAAAATCAGTGGCAACAGGTCTTATGGAGTGAAGAATCCACAATTGAATTTTTTGCTTCAAATCGTCATCAATATATACAGAGGAGGTCAAGAGAGAGGTACAACAGTGTCTACAGCCATCTGTAAAACACTGTCATGGTTTGGGGCTGCATTTCACACAGTGGTGTTGGGGATCTTGTCAAAACTGATGGAATTGTGAATGCAGAAATGTACCGTCAGATTTTGCTCCACTATGCAATACCGTATGGAAAACATCTGATCGGTAACAGCTTCATTTTTCAGCATGACAGCGATCCCAAACACACTGTCAATACAGTAAAAGCCGAGGTGGACAGGAAAACACACAATGGAGCACCATCAGTCATGGACTGACCTCCCCTGAGACTGGACCTCATTATTATTGAAGCATTGTGGGACCATCTCGACAGCCAACATCCAAAGAAGAGCTTTGGAATGTCCTTCAAGAAGCCTGGAGAACTATTCCTGAAGATACTTAAAGAAATGACAAGAAAGCTTGGCTAACAGAGTTCAGGCTATGTTGAAGAATAAAGGTGCTCATACCAAATATCCACTTTCAAGCCTCTTAGAATTATACAAACTGTTTTTTCTTCATGTACTGTATTTCCATTTACTTCTTAATCACCACTTTCTTCTTTTGTGATCTTGAACAGAGTGTTAACTTGCTTGCTCTTCTTTCATGAAGGTAAGTTTTTTTGACAATGTGGAGCCACATGTGGCTCTTCTGTCCATCTCCAGC
>VUQH01030568.1:1202-12486 GCA_015106775.1 Etroplus canarensis | reverse complement strand
CCCAGGACATGGCGACTTTATCCGCCTATCTCCAGAAATGGAAATTGAAGCTCAGTGTAACCAAAACGGTGACATCAGCCTTCCACCTCTATAACAGGGAGGCACAGCGTGAGCTTAATGTCACAGTTGATGGACGTTCTCTGCCCTTTTCTGCCGAACCAACATATCTCCGGATTAAGTTGGACAGGGCACTCACGTTTCACCGACACTTGGGAGCCACTGCGCAAAAAGTTAACAACACGCGTCGGGCTTTTGAGACGACTAGTTGGATCGGGCTGGGGTGCTGGCGGCATGACACTCCGCACAGCTGCCCTTGCTTTGATCCATTCCGCTGCTGAGTACTACGCACCTGTTTAGTGTCACAGTGCTCACACCCATCAAATAGAAAAGCCAATTAATGACGCTTTGCGCTTAGTGACTGGATGCCTGCGTCCTACACCAACGGACAATTTATATGTATTATCAGGTATCCAACCATCTGAGCTTCGCCACAAGAGAGCTACACTGTCTCTAGCATGCCGAGCACTGGAGCCCGGGCATCTTCTGCATGACCGTCTCGGCAGCTTAAATCGAGACACACATTTGTCCCTGCTGCACTGGAATTGCTAAAGGACCTCAATCGGTCAAACACCAATGCAGCAAATTGGGCAAATTACAAATGGAACATGGAGTGGCAAAAAAGTTCTTCCAGACTCCATGCTTTCATTTCTGAAGTCAACACAACACCACCGGGAATATGTTTTCCCAGGCCCGCTTGGGTCAGGCTTAATCGCCTTCGAACTGGTGTTGGCCTCTTTCGCTCAACCATGAACAGATGGGGTATGGCTCCTACTGCGGCCTGTGAGTGTGGTGCAGAGGAGCAGACTGCAGACCATGTTGTAACACCCTGCCCCATTTATCGCCATCCTGATGGGGCCCAAGGTCTGACAGATGTGAATGAGAGCTTGGTCAGGTGGCTAATAAATACATGCCCATGTATCTAGTGGTTTTTGCCTCTTTAATATCTAACATCTACTCCATACGAAGAAGAAGAAGAAGAAGATCAATGTTTTGATAATAACGTATCAAACCACAACACATAATCATGTTATAATTGATAAGAAGGAAGTGATGTGGCAGAACTTTATAGCAGGTTCCAGCTTATTGTTTAGCTGTTCACCCAGAACTTACACTGCTGTCCAATAGCATTGTTTTACCCTGCAGCAGGCAGCTGTTCTCAGAGAAGAACACTACTTGTCTGCAGTTAACCACATTTGTCTGCATCAAACAGCATGCAGATGTATTTAACTGCTGCCTGTGGTGAACAAGGTGGAGTACTTAGAAGATAAACAGCTTGATATTCCTTTCAGGAGGATGCTGAAATAAATGGAATACTGGACTTATACTCACAAGCCACAATAGATATGCATCTTCAACTGCTCTTCAATGCAAATATCTAATCAGTCTGTCACATGGCAGCAACTTACTGCATTTAGGCACGTAGACATGGCCCTGCCACAGTTCAAAGCAAGCATCAGCATAGGGAAGAAAAGTGATTAGGGTGACTTTGAAGATATGGAGGCATGGTTGCTGGTGCCAGATGGGCTGGACTGAGTATTTCAGAAACTGCTAATCTACTAGAATTTTCCTGCACAAACATCTCTAGGGATTACAGAGAATGGTCTTACAGAGAGAAAATATCCAGGGTGAAAATGCCTCGTTGGTGCCAGAGGTCAGAGGAGGCCAGAAAGTCCAAGCTAACAGGAAGGCAACAGTAACTCAAATAACCACTTCTTACAAGCAAGGTATGCAGAAGAAAAAGACTGGTAAAAAGCGCTGCCTGTCCTGATGAGTCTCAATTTCTGCTGTGACATGTGGGTGGTATGGTTAGTGGATGGGTGTTTGGTGTAAACAACAAGCAAGAATGGCTCCATCCTATCTTGTATCAAGAGTTCAGGTTGTTGGTTGTAGTGTAATGGTGAAAGAGGGGTATTTTTTTGGCACACTTCAGGCCTATTAAAACCTATTGAGCATTGCTTAAACGTTACAGGCTACCTGTGTATTGTTGCTGACTGTGTCCATCCATTCATCACCACAGTGTGCCAGTCTTCTGATGGTTTCTTCCAGCAGGATAATGCGCCATGTCACAAATCTCAAATCAGTTCCTTAAATATGACATTGAGTTTACTATACTCAAATGGCCTCCACAGCCACCCGATCTCAAACCAGTAGAGCATTTTTGGGATGTGGTAGATGGGGAGATTCACATTATGGATGTGCAGTCAATATATCTGCAGCAACTGCACAATGCTGTCACATCAGTATGGACCAAAATAGCTGATAAATGTTTCCAGCAACTTGCTGAATCTATGCCATAATGAATTAAGGCAATTCTGAAGGGAAAAGGGGCTCTAACCAGGTACCAGCAAGGTGTACCTAATAAAGTGGCCTGTGAGAGTATATTTCCCAGACATAATTCAGAATGACAAATGATGGTACTACGAAGTTTACCATATCATCTTAATAGATAAACTGTGTTGAACATAAAAAATGCAAAATTACTGAAATTCAGTAATGTTATTTGACATTAATATTCAATTTTAGAATAAGAGGCAGAATGTGAATAGGTGAAGGGTGGGGAGGCTTTTGGAAGTGGGTATGAATTAATATCAGTCACATTAAAAAGTGTAATAAACCTATCTTAGCCTTATCTGTTGTAAATTTGAGCATAACAAAATAACACTTTGTAAGCCCCCTTTTTTCCACACCACATAGTTGTGGTTTGATTATTTAAATTCTGTTTCTCTTTTCTTTTTATTATAATTTTGCAAATGAAAAGGCTAAAAAAAATCATTTTTTTAGTTAGAGTTTGAATTGTTTCTTTCATGTATTATGTATTTGTATACTACTGAAGATAGATGACTGACAAAATAACTTTACCACAACAAATGGAAAATGCTCGAGAACAAAGTGTCTTGTCTGCCACATTTGAGGTTGACTCACTGCTTATGAAGGAAAGTATATGCTTAGCATGAGTCCCCGTGGCCTGAAATAGCTCAATTTTCATTTTAAGAATTTGATTTCTCAGCAGTTGCATCTAACATTACTCTTCAGGAAGTGATCATGTACTACTAAATGTGACTTCAGTTCTGTCTACACGCAACAGCAGAAAATAAAAACTGTGAAATGCCTTTTAGAAGTGCATGTTTGGCATTGGCACTGAAAAATTTCGATGAGATTTTCAATGAGATTCAATGAGAACAGTTTACATTGTTATCACATTTTGTCACGATAACCCTTTTGTTTTATAAACAAAGAGGCTCTGCTGCTAGTATGCACACACACACACACACACAGACACACACACACACAATATAGTGAGGGGATTCCAGCAAGACACACCTTTGCTGTTACTTAGTACAGTGAACTCAGTACATTAGTTTATCTGCTTGAGTTGATGATGAGTAACTTCTGCATCAACAAGCTATTTAACTTTAAAGCTAAGATGATGACCCTAATGAAGTTTTACCCTATATTTTTGCCAACGTGAGAGCTCGACTCTAATTTACTTTTTATGATCTCCTACAGCAGAAGTGTGTAGTTGTTTTGCATCAGTTAACAGATTTATGGCCCTGTAGAGGAAATTGAAGCTGCTAAGTTTTAAATGAGATTGTCTCTGTGTCTGTCTGACAGTTTTAACCGTTGAAGCCCAATAAAAATTACAACACGTTTCATCGTGTGCCAACTATTCGTCATTAATTTCCTCGTTTTCAGCCACTGTTTTACTGGAAGTCATTGTTTTGACTGTGTGAGCCTCTGTGTGTTCGAGTGTGTAGCCCTGGCTGTCAGCTGGACTCAGTTACCTTGGTGGCTGTAATTACCCACACCATCTAGAAACCAGCAGGATTGCACTCTTTAAATATGCAGCCAAATGCAGCTTTGACCCAAGAACCAAAGCACCCCAGAGTGAGCTGCAAAAACCTCATAAAAGTGTATATATGTATATTTAACCATAACACATTTACTGATAAAATAACTAATTCTTAAGGTTTTTATTTTCATTCAGGGAGCAACATTTTTTCAAGTTATGACTTCCTGCGCATTAGCTTTGACTTTTTTTTGGACAATGTCCTCATTTTGCACAGTAATAAAACAGCAGTGCTTACTAAGCTGACCATCACTCCTGCTCACGTCATTTATTCCATTTAGTATCCACACTCAGGGGAGTCAGTGTTGTGAGCAAACAATGATAAGTCATCCCAAAAACCCTGATAAAGCTTCTTTTTTCTGCACCTTATTATCTGTACCGCACGTCAGCCCCACTTTGATTAAACATGATACATGAGCAGCTGGGCGGTAGCAGCGGCTACAAGTGTCGCCTTGTGCTCTGTGGACACCCTTGGGTGATCATACACAGCAAACAATGCCTCACTGACCACTTGAGACTCTGGGAGGCAGACAGAAGAGACATCTGAGTCCTGGCTGCCTGTGGCCTCCTTCACAGCCACTGAGCCCATAGTCATCCTATCCTCATTAACATCATTAGTGTGGTATGCACCCTACACCCTGTTCTGGTGACACAGCGATTGATGGAGGATCTCTAATGTACATGAAGCAATTAATCTCAACTCCCAGCAGGGTGTGAACCATATTCTTGCCAATTTATATTCAATTTAACAGAAAAAATGATAACATTTTCTTGCAGTGGTAATTAAATTATAGAAACTGAGTTATTTGGCAGGCTGAATCATTTTCCACAGAAAACGTAATTATCATCTGTGAAATTTAAAAGATATTAGCAGTGTCCCAATGAATTCTCTTACCTTTCTTACTGATTACAAAAATAGTTTAAATCAAATCACTAATACAGTATATTGTTCCCAAATTTTCAAATGCATCATCAGACTTCTAAACCATCCATCCAACTGTCCATTCATCCATCCAGCTATCTGTTTTCTGCCACTTATCTGAGTTCAGGTTGCAGGGAAAGCAGGCTAAGCAGGGAGGCCCAGACCTCCCTCCCCCCAGCCATCTTCTCCAGTTTTTCCAGGAGGGACACCAAGGTGATCCCAAGCCAGCTGAGCGATATAATCCCTCCAGTGTGTCCTGGGTCTGCCCTGTGGCCTCCTCCCTGTGGGACACAGGGAAACACCCCACCTTGGAGACGCCCAGGAGGCATTCTCAACTGGTTCCTTTCGATGTCTGAGCCCCTCTCAAAGGGCCAAGCTCCTCACCCTCTAAGGGAGAGTCCAGCCACCCTTCGGAGGAAGCTCAATTCGACCACTCGTATCTGCAACCTCATCCTCTCAGTCACTACCCAGTGGTTATGGCCATAGGTGAGGGTGGGAACTACCATTAAATTACTTCTCAAACCTTATTGTTTTTAATTGTTGGAGACCATTTTGTCAGAATCAGAATACTTTATTAATCCCAGGGTGTAAATTGTTTACTTTACAGACACTCCATTAAGTACACATAAATATGAATATGAAAAATAAATATTAGTAAGCATTACTGATGGGGCAATGTAAACAAATAAGAAAAGATTAGAAGTCCAAAGCAAGATTAAATGTAAAAAGACTAGGAAAAAGAACAGAGCACCAGATCAGGCACATATGAGATTGACTGATCAGATAATAGTCTGACAACATCCAGTCATCCATCCATTTTCTCAGATGACTTTGGCTATAGAAACATGGATCCCATTCACAGCTGCTTTGCTTCCTTTTAAGGGATTTGTTGACAATGAGGTATTGAATAGCTGTAGCACTGAACACAAACATTTTTAAGATTGCAGTAAACTGCAAATGAGGCTGAATTCTCCATGTTCTCGATAGTCACCTTAACACTTTGTAAGAACGTTCTGTAAACTGTATATGTTGGTGTCACTGAAAAAATCATGAAGAGAAGCTTACGAGAGAAAAACCACATAGAATATATTTCCAGTCTTGGCCTACCTGCACAAGCTCATTTCCTCAAGGTAAGTACTGCTGCTCCCTTTTTCCCCCCAAAGGTGTCACAACAGCAAATGAAGTCACATATTGTATGTTATTTGACACAGATTTTACGTCAAATGCCCTTCCTGACACAACCCTCCCATTTATACAGGTTTGGGACTGGCACAGGGAGTACGCTGCTTTGTGACCCCTCGAAGGCTGGGCTTGTCTCCTCCCAGTTGTGAGCGGAGCATCTTTCACATGTTAGGCAAACGTGCAAACCATTACACTATGGAGGAAACACCTGATAAAATACAGCCCTCCTTAAATAAAAATCACGAAAACCAGAAAGTCTTTTTAGCGGGACAAAAAAAGAGCAAACACTGAATACCTTCAAACTTTGGAGGCTCAAGAGGGCAGTTCATGGATTAAGGTGAATTCAAGGAGTAGAAGAATCAAGTTTTTTCATCTATAATTCTTGAAAACTTCCATATCCTCCCTACCACAGACAGTGCAATCAAAACAGTAGCAGTTAAAAGAAGTGAGATTATGCAAAACGGTTGCCTAATTGGCAAAGGAAGTTTTTTTGGTAGCAAAAAAGCAACGTATTTGGCTTGCGACACTACTTTTTTTATTTTTTCAAAGGCAAGCAAATCCCAGTCGTACACATCCACAAGTATGCAACAGTTTGCTTAAGTCACACCGACATGATTTGTGAAGATGGTAAACTATAGATTCCATGCAGATGTCTGTGTAAGCTTCAATTTGATGTAAGTCTGCACAGACACAATACTACGAGCGCACCAACTGTGCATCCTTCCAGCAGACAAAAAATAGCAACTACTCATCCGTGGCATCCACAACTGTCCATGTGAGCATCTGCAACATAGTATAATCGCAGAGTTGCAGAACTTCACTGCCTCACATTGTATTTTTGGCTGCAACTGGTCACCTGTTTTTCTTGAGATGTTTATTTAGTTATTTAATGCTTTGAGGACTTTTTAAGTCATATCTGTACCATCATAAGAATGGGCCTTGGGTACCTGACATTTCCTGTTCCTCTGCTTTGGAGAGCGCACAGGAATTCAGAGGGCTGAAAGGGGAAAAATCTCACTTATACAAACTCAAAAATGCAACTTTCGGAGTGACATCATATGTGCTTTCATCTGTAGGTGAACATCGGGTTAATTATATATGAGCACAGACTGGATGTCTGTTGTTTCCATTGGAGTACCAGCTGTGGGTCTGCTATACAGAAGGATGTAACCACCACCCCAGTCCTCCACACAGCAGACCTCCATTGTCCTGGTCCCAGTCATTAGAAGCAGACAGATTGGGTACTGACCCCCTGCTGTTAAAGAGGCTCAATACCCATCACACACAAACACACAAATCCAACTTCCAATTGCCATCCGGGTGCCCCTTGTGCTGTTAACCTTCACCAGTGTTCAGCAATTGTTGTGGTAAAGTTTGACAAGTTAAGCAGAAAAATTATTAACAGAAAATCAGCAATGTATCCGATATCATCTGAAACAGGCTAGTGGAGTGTGACATATGGTATTACAGCCTGTTTGTAGATGAAAATCAGTGAAGGAGAACTGTCTAAATACTCATTAAGGCAAGACATAAGGTTGGTCATTTAATATTAGTCAAACAATAATGTTCAGGAAATTAATCTGCTGAGGTATGCCAGATTACACAAGCACTAGACTGATAATCAGTGGTAACAGGTCTTATGGAGTAAGGGGTTGGGGATCTTGTCAAAACTGATGGAATTATGAACATGGAAAAGTATCGTCAGATTTTGATTAACCAAGCAATACCATCTGGAAAGGGACTAACTGGCACGAGCTTCGTTTTTCAGCATTACAAGGATTCCAAGCACACCACTAATGCAGTAAAAGCCTGTTAAAGGGAAGTTTTTCCTCGCCTCTGTCGCCATAGTGCTTATTCATGGAGGATTCTGTTGGGCTTTTGTCGAGTGGGGTCTAGAGCCGCTCTTTATGTAAAGTGCTTTGAGATAACCAATGTGTTGTGATTTGGCACTATATAAACAGATAAATTTAAAATGAAATTAAAAGCCAGTCTGGGTAGAAAAACACACAAATGGAACACTGTCATGGACTGGCCTCCCTAGAGCTTGGGTGACCTTATGATATTTCGGTAAATTGTAACTTTCACTGATGGCCATAGCATTAGACAGGGTAACTTAACTTTACTATAATGCAGGGGTGTCAAGCATATAGCTCAGAGGCCACAACCAGTCTACCAAAGTGTCCAACCCAGCCCACTGGATGATTTAAATGGGAAAATTGTAAAGGAGGCCATAAATTTTGGACATTTAACTGCATTTTTGTCAGTTTTACAAGCTTTTTATGGACAAAGACATTTCCCATAGTTTGTCACACAGCAAAGTCAGTAAGTCAGTGATAAATGGCAGAAAAAAGGTGTCTTTATTGTTAGTATTCCTTTAAATATCAGAGTATGTCCTTTTTGTCGCTATTAAATTTAGACAAATTACAAATTCTTTCTTCACTCAGGGGTAGCGACCTGACGCCCCGTGTTGAGTGTTTACAATAAAGAGAGTTTTTGTATGAATTCAGTTTTGAATTTAAGTTTGCTTCTTGCACCAGTGTATTGAATGGCAGTGTGAGTTGCAAATCTCTGTATTAAATGATGATACTTTAAATGCTTGATGATTTGGTGTACTGTCCCCATGTGTTCAAGACACTAAAACAACATTGTGCATGTTTCTCCCTATATTCACTTTGCTACAAATTGATCTTTAACTTACTTTGGAAAATTTTGGTCATCACAATTGAGTCTTTACCTCAGGTTTTATAAAGGGTCCATCCTAAAACGCGTGTATTATATTGAAATCAATTATTCTTCATTGTGGTTTATTCTTAGGCACTACAATAGACCTTCTAACTAATTTGAAAGTAACATTTTAATGTTCCACTAACATTTCTACGTTCAATAAACATCATATATTGGGGTTTTTGACTCCGCCTAGTAATGGTTGACAAATAATTCCAAAATATGTTGAACTGATGTTGCAGAAATTGCCTCCACGTGGGATGGATGAAGTTGTTAAATGTTGCCTCGATGTTGTTATTAAGGTTTCGAGCAAGAGAAAGTTTGTGTTTAAGAATCGTTGGCTACTCTCTCTTTATTAGTTAGAAAAACGCCAATAAACAAAGCATACTTGATAGAAAGACTGAGAGGGATCAGGGACTCCCTGGAGGTACTTGAACTCACAGCCTCCATCTCTTCAATCCACTTCTCATTCTACTGAGATATTCAGTTTTATTCATTCATTCATTCATTCATTCAATGCCTTGAACCCTTCCCAGGGTAGAGGCCGTCTGTGAGTGACCTCCAGAGAGCTCTGTCCTGTGCCCTTGCCTCAAGTTGTCTCCAGGTGATGCCCAACTTCTTGATGTCTGCCTGGAGGTCTCGCTGTTTCTTAGCCGACCTCTTTTTCTTTTTCCCTGGAGGTTCCAAGTGAGTGCTTGTTGTGTTATGCTTGCTGTTGGTTTCCTAAGTGTGTGCCCTAACCATCTGAATTTCCTCCTCCCTATTTCATTTTCCATTGGTATTTGATCTGTCCTGTCCCAGAGGTCGATGTTGCCAATCTTCTCTGGCCAGTGTATCCTCAAAATCCTCTTAAGACAGCTGTTACTGAATGTTTGGATCCTGTGAATAGTTTTTGTCATCCTTTATGTTTCTGATTCATATAGGAGTACTGATTTCACATTGGAGTTGAAAATCCTGATCTTTGCTTTTGTTGAAAGTTCTCTGTTTTATGCACATGTTTAAAACATCCCTGGCCTTGTAACGCTGACATCAGGGACAGCGGTGATGTGTCTAAAGTTTGACATGTTAAACAGAAAAGAGAAAGCAGTTCTTCAACACAAACTTTCTCTTACGAGAAAGTTTAACATCAACACTGTTAGCAACATTTCAAAACTGTGTCCATCCAATGTGGAAGGAACGTCCACGATGTGGGTTAATCTTTCATTTCGGAACGATTTTTCATACAAGCCTAGATATCGGCAAATAAAAAACACCAGGTGAATGTTATCTAACCTTGAAATGCTTGCTGGGTGTGCCCCCCTAAAAGCCAGATCCTGAAATCGCCCCTGCTGGAACGTCTTTCAGGAAGCCTGAAAGAAACAAGAAAGCTTACCTAAGAGGATGGTCTTCTACTATTGAATTTCAAGCTAGTTAGAACTGTACAAAGTCTGTTTTGCCTGATGTAGTGTTCCAGTAAGTGATGGCTATCTATTCCCAATTTTCCTGGCAAACTATAAAGATATGGGGGTGGCAGCGTACTGCACCCTGACAACAGCTTAGACCTGTTCATATTTCAGCGCTTACTCCCTCCTGTAGAACGCGTGAGTGCGCAGGCGTGCGAGAGCAGAGGAAGGCCGGGGGGTGTTCCGCCTCGAACCGGAGCAGCGGCGCAGACTGGCTGTAAACGGTCAAAAGTAAGCGGGTTCGGAGAAGCGGCAGAGAGAAAACACGGACTCCCTCGCTGGATAGACAACGTTTAGCCGCTGGAAGCAGCACATGATGGATTTATTTCACTTTTTCGCCGCTGTCGGGGAGACTTTGAGCTGACGGAGGGCGTCTGAAAGAAAAGCAAGGGAGTCCAACCAGTGCCGGATAAGTTTTTTTCTTATTCTGTGGGGAGTAACGTTCATATCGAGCGACCACACAGTCAACCCACCGGCCCTGTAAGTTTCCACTGAAGTCTCACACACTCAAGACAGAACTGTATGTGTGTAATATGCTTAAGAGAGCAAACACATGGCAGGAAGGTACAATACACAGTGGAAACACGATCTGCTGTGTTTTAAAGCAGGGCTGCCATTAAGCATAGAGCACTACTCCACTCTAGTGCTAAATAATTCAGCCGCTATTATTTTTTATGGGTTTAAACATTTTGGAGGCACATGCGGGAAATATTTAAGCTTATTCTGAACACTCAATTGACAATTTCTTCGGCTCCCGTCTCATTTTATGGTTAAAATAAACAACTAACTGCTCAGTCAGTAAGTTAGTTTCAACGATTGTCAAGAAAAATGTACCGCGTTGAAACGTTGGAGCAGGGGTGCCAAAACATTAGGGCCCGGGGGCCGCAACCCGCCCCCCAAAGGGTCCAGTTGGGGCCACTGAAAACTGCAGTGAAGTCATTACTTACTCCACTTTTTCCTTGACATCCATTTTCATTCTTTTTCATGGCGTTGTGCGGGCCATACTCTATAGGAGTGGAAATGCCTGGAAATGCTTTAGTGGACCAGCATGGACCCTAAGACTAGCTGGTTGTGACCCCTGGGCCACATATTTGATTCCCCCCCCCC
>VUQH01030560.1:1813-37571 GCA_015106775.1 Etroplus canarensis | reverse complement strand
TGCTATGTGCTACTGACATATTGTAGTATTTAGATAGTTGGCCCTTCCCTTCTAAGTTAGCAAGTGTCATTTCCTCTAATTTAGATGAAGATGGTATACACATTATCTGTTTGTGTTTTGAGGAAATATAACTTCTTAACTGCAAATATTTGAAGAAATGCTTCTTCGAAATTTGGTACCTCTGATATAATTGATCGAATGTAAGCAGAACGCTATCTGAATAAAGGTCCTTCACCTTTTGAATACCTTTTGCATTCCAGGACCTAAATCCCTCATCCTTCCAGCCAGGTGTAAACTGTTCATTCCCCCAGATAGGAGTAAATTGAGACAATACGGGCATATCACCTATATGTTTGTGTGCAGCATACCAAATGGATCTTGTATTCCTGAGGGAAGGGTTTTTTGTACATTTTGTAAGTGGCTATAACCGGCCCTGCTCTTAACACTGCTATGCTGATGATATACAACTGTACTTTTCTGTGAGGCTGAACAACCTCAACAGCCTCTCCTACCTCAGTCACTGTTTCACTGCTATTACTAACCCAAGGACTTTACATGTCCTCAATCACTTGAAACTTTTAGTACACTTTAATTTTCTCTGTCTAGATTATTGTAACTTGCTTTTTACTTTCAATACTCAGACCTCCTTTACCATCTTGAACTGGTCAAGAACACAGCAGATAGACTTCATTTTAAAGTTGTATTAATGATGTACAAAGACCTTTGTGGAGAGGCACCTGCTTATACAATAGAACTGCTTAGACCTTATTCAGAATGAGAATCAGAATACTTTATAAATCCCAGCAGTCAGCCACTTCAATCATTTGATCAGGGCCTATTAACTCTTCCAAAATTAAATCTAGACATGACCACACTTTTGAAGTTGTCGCTCCTAAACTTTGGACCAGCCCTCCTCAGCCTACCAGTTTGTCTGATTCAGTGGTTTGCTTTAATCAACTCCTGAAAGCTTACTTTGTAGGCTAACTTTTCCTTAAGCACTTACTTTTGGCTATGGTCATATTTTCACTAGTGTGTAAATACGCCTGTGTAAATGCATGCTTCAGTGTGTGTGTTGTATGTACTGAATGTAGGTGTAAGCACAATTCCTACCATAGAATAAGTCCGGCAGAGCTTATCTTCACATTTTTATATGCTGTAGTGCTATTTTTTGGGGGGGGGGAGTCAACTTGTTATACATCAGTATAACTTTTATATCCCAAATTTTAATCATATATATGTAATAATTCCTTAGTAACTAAATAAATTGCTAAGAAAGTGCATTAAACCACAAAGAAATTGAAAAGCATTTTTCGTTGTTGTTTTTACATATATTTTTCTTGATACAGAAATGTCATTGCTGTTTTCCTCAAAATTGTAAATGAAAAAAGTTGCACAAAATCCTTTCAAACCACAGAAAATTTATTTTGTGTGTTTTTATAACTTCATTTTTAAGATACATTTTTATAAACTGTACCAAAAATGAAGTGCATATTGTGCACAAATTACAAAAACCCAGCATTTACATCAAAATAAATTATTTCCAATAGTACAATCAAGTTCTAAGTGTCCCAGGAACTTCTATACACAACAGCGCAAAGTGAAACATTACTTTTCAATGGCAGAAGTGGAGCTGTGACAGAACTACAAGTCAAAACTGCAATTGTCAGGAAAATAAAGCCTCTGCATCTGGATTATAATGTGTGTGCTTTTTAGTTGATTTTTACAAACCCATCAGTGGAAAGAAGCAACAGTATGGGACACGTTAAATGTGTGATAACTCCTCAGGTTTTATATGCAAAATATTAATTATTTGGTTGCAGTTCTACAGACAGTTAAAAATGGATATGCAAACAGGACCACCGGTGTTCCCGTAGGTCAAGCACTATGTAACTGCTTGTTTTGGACAAATAAAGTTATTATTATTAACATGAGTTACAGTGTAGGTAACAGCATGTGTTAACACATGTCACAAGTATCTCCCTGCACATGGCAAAAGAATAAATAAGTGTAGAGGCTCAAGAATGTCAGTGGCCATATGTAATGCTGCGCATATGTAAAAAACAACATCAACCTGAAATTTAATGCTTCAAGTCCATTTTTTACATGTTTGGACGTGTATATAGTGACTCTGTTGGGCTCAAAGCACCCATTACTGTGAAGGTGAGATAAAATGTGATATCGACAGGTGGATCAATGCACTACAATTTGATGGTGAAGAGGGAACTAAGCCTGAATATGAAATCCTTAAACTGAATTTAGTGAGCTACATTGCTCCCCTATGGTCACAGCATTTGGGGAGAGAATGCAAAGACATCCAAATGAATTTCTGTCATTGCGAGCTCAGGTAGTTTAGTTAACTGATAAAAATGCTCTCTGAACACTCTGTCACATCCATCTTGGAGGTGATTCTGTAAAGGGATTACATACCCCATCTGACCTGGCAATACTTTAAGTTACCTTGGAGGACATGAGGGAGGATGTCAGAGCTATGCCTGCTGCCATCGTGATCCAGACCTGGATAAGGGCTAGAAAATCGAGAAATGAATTACCTGCCCTGGAGGATCTGGTACCAAGAGGTGTGCAACAGATCCTTTAAGTCTTGTAAACTCCAGGTTGACCAGACTTGTTGTTGCACATCCCCCTCAGTACCCACCACACCCTGTTGCCAGGCCACCAGTACACCTCACTGTTAAACAGGAATACCCCTCCAGCCTTGCTGTTAAAGAAATGCTTTAATTAAATCAATGTTACTTTGCTAGGAGTCCATTTTCCTAGTTCCAGTGATTAAACTGAACCAAGGAGTTTTCAGTCCCCTAAACATGTCCAGAAAAGGAAAAGCAGAAAGTAGGTGAAGAAAACTCAAACGAGACCCCACTAAAACATGACCCTGTGTCTCCTGGTGGGCTAACCTGAGACTTATGCCAACAACCTCTAAATGTGGACTTTGTGGTTCTCCAAAAGGGCATAGTGATACGTCCATCCTGATGGTCAGGAGACACAGGAGGCATGTCGCAAAACGAACATGTTGCATTAGTCTGATACAAATGAAGCCACCATATATGTCACAGATACAACATAACCATTGTCAGTATTACAGTAGTCATTTTTTTCATTTTTACACAAAAATCACCCAAAGTTACCTTTTTACTGCATGTGAACTTTAAAGTGACGCAAATGTACTCAAAGGCAAATTGCCATCCAGCCAAAAGTCATGTTAGTTATAAATCCTTTTAATTTTCAAGGTCTCATAAAGCCTTTCTACTAGCACCAACTACTCAGTCTTGTAGGAAAGCACTCTTGTTATGTACATTACACTGCAGTAGTCTTGTGCCACCCCTTATTTCTTTAAATCTAGTTTCCAAGGAGGCAGATTTTCTTGTCCTTAGCAATAGTTTTCCAGGCTTTTGGAGGTCTTACAATTTTTATTTTTTTTTAAATTTCAGACATTGGCTGTTTTTTCACTCTTATCAGTCCAGTCCTCGCACCTGACCATTTTCAGATGAATGTTTTTGTTTGTTTGTTTATTAATCATCTTAACACTGACCAATGAATCATTCAACAATAAAAAAGACGCCTAACACCAGGGACGAACCATTTATGTGTCTCCACATAACAGACGACTTAGCCAAGAACCAATTTTACATAAAATGGTATTTTTGCACCAACAAGGTGATTCCTAAGTGCTATTACGCAGCAATTTCCATATGTCAACTTGCTGTACAGTTTATCCTTAAAAAATGTGAGGAAATTGGACAAGTGGAGGACATAAGAAGTGGCGGGCCTAAAAAAACTATAGAAGATGAACAGTATCTGAAAGTCATGTCCTTAAGAAGTAGGAAAAAAATCCTGAACCTGAGTGATATATCTGGCCCTTCAGTTGATCAATCTTCTGTTTGCCCTAGTCTCTTCAGAAATCATCTCAATTGCTCCCAAGAAGCCAATCTTGAAGAAAAGGCTGATGGTATTCTAAATTACACAAGCACTGGACTGAATCTGTCCTTTCCTCTTCTTGTTCTTGGTCAGGTCTTCATCTGTCCCTCAATAGGTCTGCCTGCTCACAATTCGTTAAGTGCAGTTTGGTGCACTTCAGTAGGCGTCGCCAGTTAGATCCGTCTAACGCGTACAGTAGCACTTCCCCATCCCAATATCGCAGCCATCTCCCAAGTACATCTCAAGATCATTACCTAACATCTTTATAAGGTTGAGTCTTGGTCGGCCAGCACCTCGAGAACCATGGGCAGGAACCCAATCCGGCAGGTATTTAGGGAGCCTGCCATCAGGCATGCATGCCACATGGCCAAAGTACAGAAGATGATAGTAACTTGTTCTGATGCCCAGACTACAGCACCCCGTTTGATTCCTTATCTCCATGAACTGGACTGAAAATCAGTGGTAACAGAGTTATTTGGTGTGATGAATCCAAATTTAAAGCTTTTCTTGTCAATATGTTCAGAGGAGGTTAGGAGAGAAGGACAACTGCGAGTGTCTACAGCCACCTGTAAAACATGGTGGAGGCTCTGTCATGGTTTGAGGCTCCATTTCAGCCAGTGGTGTTGGAATTCTTGTTAAAACTGATGGAATTATGAACACAGAAACTACTGTCAGATCCACCATGCAATACCATCTGGAAAGTGTCTGACTGGCAACGCCTATCTGGATAGGAAAAATACTCTCAGTTATGAATTGACCTCCCCAGAGTGCAGGGTCCTAAATTATTGCAACAATGTGGGATCATCTTGGCAAAAAATGAAACCAAAGGCAACTGGTATCGAAAGAAGAGCTTTGAAATAGCCGTCAAGTAGCCTGGTGAATTATTCCTGAAGACCGCTTACAGAATGAAAACTTTCCTAAGAGAGTTCAGACTGTGTTAAACAGTAAAGGTGGTCATACAAAATGTGGACTTCCAACCTGTTTAAAATTATACAAACTATTTTTGCTTTGTACTGTATTTCCATCTATGCTCTCTCTCATTTCAAGAAATCATTGCATCATCATTTTTCCAGCAACATATCAAGAAAAAACGGAGGATTGGGTCGAGACTTTTGCTCAGTACTGTACAACACTGTAACATTGCAAGGTTTAATTGCAGCCGATAACAGGGATTTTCACATTTAGCCTTGTTGTGACACAATGCAAACGTTTTCTTTCTGCCATTCTGGGAATGTGCATTGTAGCTCACCTAATAGCCTAAGTAAGTGACTTGAATGCTGAATGGCAACTGAGACCCCTTAGTGAGGACATGGAGGAAAGGGAAAGGAGGCCTTTTCTAGATTTAATTCGTGGATTCAGTGAGACAAGAGGCCTTGCCCTCAGAGATAACAAGGCAGAGTTCTGTGATGTGTGAATAATGGCTGGACAGAGGTTTAGACATCATTAGAATAATCAGTCCTGATATGGATGGAGATGCACCAATACAGGGGAGGCCTACTGATGGCTGATGCACTAATTAAGATGCTGCTGGTGCACTGTTCTCTTTTTTGACAATGCAGGCATACTATCATCCAGCTTCTGCCTGGGAGTTTAGTTTTATTATGCTTCTGTTCATTGTTCCATCCTGATTTGCCTATTAAATTTCATTCATTCATTCATTTATTACAATTACATTTTTCCTCTGTGGATTGCGCTTTGTAGTAGCAGAGCTGTGTTGGACAGTTTTGATTGAGCAGCCCCGTTTAAAAAAAGACATTTTTTTTTCTTTTAGTTGTACAGTTAAGCTTTCAGGAACAGCTGTAAGTCATTGCTGCTGGAGAATATTCAGCATTTTTGAGGTTTTATTGCATTCGGCTGCTCATCTTGCTGTCCACCAGATTGGAAACCCCATTGATCATATCAGATTGGTTAAGTAATTGATTGTTACTGGTTATTAACCTTCCGGAACTTTGGACCCACTTGCCAGCCACTGAAAACAGCCTGCAATCAGTCACAAATGGCAGCCGCTAATGAAATTAGTTCCTGGTTCTGCCTCACAACTTTGTTTGTTCCACAAAGTATTGGCAAGGGCATAGAGATGCCATGGTTTACTTTCCCCAGAGAATGGAGTGATAGAACAACAGAATGCAGATAATGAGCTGCTGTGTCAGTGTTGTCTCTTTGTAATTACTCATGTGTCTGACCAAAATATAAAGATGAGGACGTTTAAAGTTCTACTTTTTTTTTTTACTACAATCCAGATAGACACTGAAGGTGCAAAATCTCTATGTTCACTGTATGAAACGTGGACTGCAAACCTCACTGAGTCACAGCAAATAATGGATGTGAAGTAAGCACACAATCTCACACTTGCAATTATTTTTCATTGCTTGTGACAAATAGGGTAATTCATCTTAGCAGATATAGTTTTATATTTTCAAACGGTAAATCTTGGCGGGTTAGAATTTGTAAAGTATATAATTGTACAAAGCCTCTATTCATAACAAACAGTATCTTAAAAAGGAGTCGGTGTAACTTTAACTGGAGCCCTCATACTGTATGTAGTTTTGATGTGTCTCAGTTATAAATTATTCTTTGACCCTAACCCCATTGTGTCAGAAAATGTAAATTTTGTTCTTCATTAAAAAAATGTTTTCCCACATGTTGGCAATCAGGTTCCTCAGTGATGATGTCTTAGATCTCAGAGGGTTTATCATGGAACCTGGGTTCCTCTGCGTTACTTGGGTTCCTCAGTCATGCACTGTATTACCCTCGTAACATTAACTACACTGAAAAAAAACTCACTCAAAAAAAAGAGAAACCGCTAATACAGATATATTTTTCCTCTCGCCTGTGCTTAAATATACCTTTCAGCTGCTCCCTTGTATTCTCCACATCAGATGAATCTGCATCTGTAATTTGGTAGAGGTTTTACACCAGATGTCCTTCTTGACGCAACCCTCCATGGTAAGAGGGGCTTGTGTCCCCACAGTCCAATCAGGGAACTTTTGCTTGCAAGGCAAATGTGTAAACCAAGAACTGGATAATTAATAAATAAATAAATACATAAAATATGTAAAACGACAGAACCTAAAGACTATGTACTTTCTTTTTCACAACAGTATATATAATTTGACAAGAGCTTTAAAGTGCATTTTTTTGTTTTGTTTTTATAGGGAATTTGAATATTTGCTTATTGACAGCAAACAAAGAATAAAAAAATCAAATAAAACAGTTACTTTTCATGTTTCTCCTTATATATTGGCATACCTATTGCAAAATTACTAGTATCTCTATGCTCTATACTCTATAAGCACAGACATCAGTCATCTCGCAAGCCCCCCTGTTTTATGCAGTTGAAATTGTTTTTTTTCTTTCTTCTTTTTCCTTTTTTGTTGTAACGATGTCACTTCATGCAACTCAATCTGCAAATAATCCAGTTACACAATAAGGGGGTTTTAAAGAGTGTTGTGATGGTTGCAGGCAAAGAGGTAGATCCATTATGCTCCTAGAATAATAAATGATCTCTTTAACTTTGGGACCTCTGAATGATTCAGGAGGCCTAAAGACACTATCTACACCCACCCGGGGATGGTAATAATTTCAACACTTGTCCTGAATCTACCTGACACAACCACTACAGATACCCTTCTAAACACAACCTCAATATGTTCATGTTCTTGTCAATTCAAATCAGTGCTTGAAGTTGATTTTAGAGGTTATTTTTTAAAACTGTTAACAAATAATGGAATGATAATTCTGTTTAATTATTGGTTAATAATTGGTTTGTAAACATTTTTGAACATTATCATCTGGACAGTGATTCTAAGTTCAGGTTATGAAAAGGTCACTTATTAGCGTCTCATTAACGGTAATTATTAAGTTCAAAGTAAATTTTTTGCTTGAATAGTGTAGAAGTAGGCAGGTAGAGCAGAAAGAGCACAAATCACAGGACCGTAAGCATGGAGACTGCAATTCTTTCCCTAATTTACATATTGGATTCCTTCACTTTCATTAGTTGGTTGATTAGGTTTAGGCACCAAAGCTGCTTGGTTAGGTTTCAAAAAAGCCATGCCTTTGGTTTAAATATGCCCTGTCACATGCAAGCACCTGGTGCACAAAAATGTGACACCAAGGGGTCCTGTCCAAGTGTTAATATGTGAGGAATATCATGCCTCGCTGCGGCAGGTGCGTCAAGGCAGCCACACCGAAAGATATCATGCGTGTGTATATTTGAGACATCACTGGCTTTGCCATGAAGAATCTGACCCCTGGGATTGAGCACAGGCTAAATGAAGAATGAAACCTTTACCCTTTCGTAAGCAGCTAAAATACAACACTGTATAATTCATAAAATTATTATTTTCTAACTAACAATTTAAAGCAAATTAAAATTGTTACCACGATTAATTGTTTAAAAAGAAAAAAGACAAATAGCTAAACCAATCAATCATTATCACCAGCAGGCAGCACTCTATCAAGTGAATTTGCAATGTGTGCCTCAGGTTTGATTAATTCCGCACCCTATAGCACAGCAATAGCCATACATGCCACAGTTTGAATTCTTAAACCCCTTCTTTACAGTAAAGTTGAGTTTATACCAAATGATTTCATTCATGGATTTAGAAATGCTGTCTGTGAGTGATCTACAGTAACTAACTATCTGTTCCCATTTGCATCTGCAAAAAAAAAAGAAGTATAACAGTAAACAGAGTAATGGGTCTGTGCAGCGGCTTAGTAAATCTGCAGGAGGTTTGAGAAACCAGCATTTAAGCTTGCTAGCAGCCAGAAAAAAAGAGTTAAACACTATTTTAAGAGACTATAATATGGTCTCTTTCTGAAGATATTTAATAAAGAACCGAAATTAGAAATAAGCAGCTTAAGAAAAGGACACCACAACACTAATTGTTAAGGGACTTCTAGCCCACTTGTGTTTTGCATATGACACATATTTTATTAACAACTCTGTCCTGTATTAATTGAAATAGTGTGCATTATACGATGACAAATTAATACTGTTAAGATGGTTTAAAATATCCTAGGTCTGGAATTATGTGTCAATATCTTATTCCCAGAGTGTATTCAGCATATAGTGTATTCAACATATTTTCTCTGTAATTAGGTAATTATTGTGAATAACAGCATAATTTGTGTGTGTGTGTGTTGCTGGGTATTGTTTGGATGAGACTGGGTTTAAAGTATCATCTACTTTGACAATGCTGTTCATTATTCAACTGTGGCAATGACTGTTGATCAGTGCAGAGGAATTAAAAATAAAAGAAGTAAGATGAGCAGGGTATGAGTGGATAGAGAAAGAGAGACATAAAGAGGAAATTTTCATTTGCGACTACACAGTCTGTGTGCTATGATGGTAAAGTTGGTCCCTGAATGATCTGACCAGCCCTCGCTCTCTGTCTCAGAGTCATACAGGTAATTTTTGCTGTTGCCATGGAAGCAATCTCGGCGAGCCTACGATCTGACCATCACAAGATCATATACTATCCATGAGAACTTTAGGGATAATCAGCACAGCTAGTCTACCTCTCATATGCTGTCTTGTTCTCACTTTAAAGAAGCCCTCATGTTCGGTCCACTTCCAATGCTGAAATAAGTTCATGACCTACGGTAAATGTCATTAGGTTACACGTATATGCTGTGCATCCAAACACTCATTCAGGTTCTCTCTCTATAATCAGCAACAGAATTAGCCTAAGAAAGACTTAGTGTAAGCTGACACAGTCAGTGAGGGATAAGGTGATTTTAACAGCCTTAAAGATACTTACAAGAAAATGAAAGAGGGGAACGAGCGGCGTGTTTGGTTAAGATGGAGTGAAAATAGCAGCAAAAGTTAAATTGTCATCATAAGCTTTCCTTTGCTGCTATTATATACAGAAGGAAATGTTCAAGGTGCGTATTCCAGTGTAACAAAAAAAAGTCAAACATTTTCAAATCCAGACTGCAGGCTGCACTTTAGAAAATGAATTCGCAACATGAGCTAAAAGGTTGTGTTACAGCTAAACTGTAACTAGGTCCAAAGTGAATACAAGCGTGCACTATTATTGCAATATCTTTTCATAAGCATTTAAAACTAAATTAATTTGAAACTCTGAACATCACAAACCAAAAACATCAAAAAGACAACATGCGACTTTGCTTCCAAACTGATGTCTAAGGATGCCAGGATGTAATTGCCTTCACAAGTCGCCTTTAAGAATAATTATTCCACTTTACAGTTGCTCACACTGCTAACTTTCTCATATGTTCATGCTTTGGTCCAACGCAGCCTTCCTCCCAAATGCAAGCAAATTCAATTCAGACATTCCTCATATTGTCACAGTGTCCATAACCTCTGATCTGATCAATTTAGAAACATTTACTCAAGGCGTTTCAAACATATTGTGTTCACAAGACTGGAACATTAGCACAGCCAATAAATAAGTAAAAAATTTCTGACCATGACTTTTACAGGCATGGCAACATACAGTAAAAATAATGATCATGATTTAACAGTACTATGATCCAGATAAAAAAAATAACATCAATAAGATTAAAATGTGTATTTCATTACGGTAAGGGAACGATACGAATCCTAATGGTGACATACAGTACAACATCTGAAAAATTATATGTATTGCACAGTCGAGTTTACTTGGCTTTACTTATACTTATGTGACAGTGTGTTAGTATAATTGCCTGTCATTTGCCTCGTTCCCTTTTGTCCCTTTTCACCTTCTCTGCTTTGCAACAGTTTGACTCGGTCCCTCTTTTGCAGCTCAACAGGCCTACAGAGGATTGCTTTGGTGAATAAGTGTTGCCTAACACTCCTTGACCTCCCCTCAGACAGAAAAGCTGAATCTCAGGCAACCTAAATTAAGGCTTCTTCCCTGTGGATCTGAAGGGCAATGTCAAATTTAGTGAATATCTGCACACTCTCATATCCATTCAGTTCATGGTGGCATAATAATCAGTTGAATGAACAAAAGGCAAAGAAGTCAGATTGGCTGATCATAATAGCCATATTATGTCAACCTTTAACAGTGTTACTTTTATTAACTTACTTCGAGAGACTGACAGTTCTATCAGTGAAACTGCAGACAAGATGCTCTCTCATCTTACAGCTTCCTAATGCTCTTGAAGTGTCAAAACCATTGTCAGGTAATTTGTATATTTTATCATTAACTTTCTGGGTCAAGTGAAACACATTTTTTAAGGTTCAAAATCTTTGATGCACTCTGATGATGAGGATGATGTGGGGTTAATGTATGTAGAAAATGCTGCCATTACCGTGGCATGCTCAACGCAGTGTCATTTCATTTTATTAACAGTTTATAAAGGCTATATGCTGCTGTAAATTACATGATAAGAGATTAAAATCTGGAGTCATAATGGGACCAGACTGAGTCATATTAGCAATTATATAACAGAGTAATATTTTAAAAACGTATCCTGATCACAGTAAATCGAGGGATCATCAAGATATATTTCATTTTATTTCACTTCAGTTTGTCCAACGATGGACGGCATTGCATATTTTTTAGCCTAATTTCACTAAACATTACCTAAAGTGGCCTGATTTCAATATGTTCCCTTTCAAATGCACAAAAGATTGCCAAAACATCAAGTTTCCTTTGGCATTTTTTGGAAGCAATATGAGATAGTAAGAAATAACAGTTTTATAGAGTGATTAAGTCAGTATTAAGTGCTTGGCAGGGTGGAGATAGAGTAAGTCAAATTTGTCAGTTAGAAGACTACTTGGTTTGTATTAAGCACTAAAAAGTACTATGGCAGTATTAGAAAATAAAGATTGCATTTTAAAGTATACCCTTTCATGGCATTATCCCTTCACTATGGAAAATGACTCCTACCCAGTGTGTTTAAATAAAATGCCAAGGGGGATTTACAAGTGTCTATATTTAACCAATTGGGAGTGAGACCCATCTCACTATTATGCCTGGTGTGTCACAGCAGGGGCACCTTGTCCGTATCATTAAGATGAAAACAGCTTTGACAAATCAGCAGCATTTGTTGCCTTGGCAGTGAGAAAAAATCCACATGATGTGTATGCACGCTAGAAACTATTAAAGAACTTGCATATCACTGGCACATTTTAAATGGAGGGGTAAAACAGTCTAAATGCTGTTATTTTAGTTGTAAGCAAATGTGTTTTTGTGGTGCTTTATTTTCCTCTGTATCTTAACTGCATTACTTCAGCGAAACCACCAACATTATGTCTCTGAACTGAATGTGTGAAAGAATATGCAAATGTGTAGTAGGATTTTCAAGTCTACTGTATGAAAATATATGCAACTAGTACAACTTAATGATGTGAGTAAAAACTTAAGCGATTTAGAGTCAAAGGCAAAATAATTATTGCCATGTCTCCCTCAGTTGTGTGTTACTATTTTTTTTGTCCATGCCAGAATATCAGAAATCTGAATATGTGTGATGGTCTGTCAATAACTAAATAAATAGTTTTCTCTGCCTAAAAATGCTTAAAAAAGTACACATGTTCAGAGTTACGAGTTTAACATAGTTAGACTCGCTGTAGAAAAAAAACTGCAATCATAACATGTAGTCTACATACTACCACAAAAAAGGAAGACGAACAGTGCATCCGGAAAGTATTCACAGCGCTTCACTTTTTCAACAATTTGTTGTGTTACAGCCTTATTCCAAAATGGATTAAATTAATTCTTTCCCTCAAAATTCAACACACAACACCCCATAATGACGATGTGAAAAACTTTTCTTTTTTTGTTAAATGGTTGCAAATTTATTAAAAATTAAAAATCAAGAAATCACATGTATGTAAGTATTCACAGCCTTTGCCATGGAGCTCAAAATTGAGCTCAGGTGCATCCTGTTTCCGCTGATCATCCTTGAGATGTTTCTACAGCTTAATTGGAGTCCACCTGTGCGTGAATACTTTCCAGATGCACTGCATGATATTGTTTACAACTGTGTTCACCAGAAAACTGTAATTACTTTTAAAAATTTAATATGTGCAATATTCTTAGTCACATATCTCTCTTTTAAAAACACAGAACTAATGAAATGTGATTCAATTCAATTAAATTTTATTTACATAGTAAGATTACAAACAAGAAATGCTATTTTAAAATGCCAGTTACATCCTTCCTTTCACTTTGTGCCATTGAGCCAGGTGTGCCACTTAATATCAATAGGCCTATTTAATCATTACACTGAGCGACAGGGTTTTTAAATGGGGTTGGAAACCCCACCCCAGGTGACTCATACTGCTCTGGCCCCAACTAGTACAAAGGGTTCAGAAGCACTGGAGGAGACATTGAACCCCCCTGTGCTCCCTCAGGAGGAGGAAGGAGAGTTGGGTACCAGGAGGTGCGCTTAGGAAAACTAAAGTAAAACCATGACACCAAGGACCCAGCCAGTGGTGAGGCCCAGACTAAGCTCAGTCATGGAAAAATAGTCCCCACCACTCAAAATCAGGGTGCATACTGATGATCAAGTATCCTACTAATCAGTATTTAATCTAAGAGAGACAAATAGATTACATCACACTGAGAGCTTTAAGCTAAATAAAAATGTTTTTAAAAAAGCAGAAATGGCTAATAGGAAACTAAGATTCCTAATAATTTCCATCATCACAACCACCTCTCTCTACATATTCATCTCTCCTCTGTTGATCCTATTTTCGGTATCTTATCTGACTCTGATCTCATGAGCACATAGATTTGCACGCTTTTCATACCACTCCCATCACACCTAAAGCCACCAAAACCTCCAGGATTTAGCGCACAGCACTCCTTTCTCCAGCTCCTAATCTAAACTTTTAATAAAGCATTAAGCAGTGTATTATACTTCATCCAAACTATTAAGAATTCTCTCTGAGTGTCTTATGTTATCCTTCCTTTTCTTTTTATGAGAAATGTTCAACATGCTAGGGTAGACTGCCAAGAACTGTGTCATGTAAAACAGTTATAATCATTTTAATACGTTCTCTGCACACAGCCGCAAAGAGGCAACAGTAGTGGAAGTGGAGAGAGTGTTTGGCACAGATGAGCAGTATGTCACACGAGGTAACTGGAACTTGTAGAGCCAACCACTGTGAGGGAAAGAAAAGAACAAATTCTAAAAGTCAGAGTTCAAGAAAAAAGGGGGAATAGTAAAGGAATGAGTGCATGATTGGAGAAATGAGAGTAATAGAAAAATGGTAAATGATAAAGGAAGGAATGCATGATTGGGGCAATGAGGACAATGAAATGATGCAGAGAAAAGGTGAGTGGGTGAAAGACTAGATGAAGATGAGATAGAAGAAATAGAAAATGAGAGTGAGAGGGAGCTATCATCTTTAAGTAACAAGGGCCCTTGTATGATCCCTTACACACACACACACACACACACACACAGACACACACACACACACACACACAGGCATGGATTGGTATTAGTAGCCACAAGCAACTCTTCCAAATCTGCAGAAAGTCCACACTACACCTCTGTACCCTCAGTTGCCAATGTCATGCTGACAGCCTCGACATACAGTTCTTTTTTTGAGTTAGAGCATTTTTTTGATGGAATGGATTTTTGTTTAATATTCAATTCCTCCCAGTCCTGCTGACAGTCAGATACAGGGGCTATTTATTTATTTATTTAGTTAGTTAGTTAGTTAGTTAGTTATCGACGTAGCTCCATGTTTGCCCATTCATTAGCTGGAGAAAAGCATTTTGTATTTCAACACTAACTTGTTTTAAAAGCTGTACCAGACAGCTTGACACAATTGAAGAGGATGTTGTGAAGTCTGAAAAGTTTATAACCCACAATGCTTTCAGGTGGCACTAGAAAATGAAATGTCTACTTTTGGCTATGTCAAAGGGATGGCAGGGCTGAAGAAGAAATTATTAAAGCTTTAGTATGCTGGTGGAATGAATGTAGACTTTGATTTGTTTATATCAGTCAATAAACTCACATTGTAAAGTAGGTAAAAAGAATATCAAAATGAATAACTGTACTGAAGCTCAAGCATGAGCAGGACTTTGTCCTCTAGATTAAAAAAAAGCAATGTCTTCAAATGTCTTCGGTTTTATACTTTTTTTTTCCTAAAAACTTAACATTTTGCAACAAAACACAAATTTGAACAAATTTTAAGAAGTTCAAGCAATAACGCCTTCACAAAAATTGAAGGGATGGACAATTTTACTAATCTAATGTATTCATCTTTTTCATTTTATTCATTTCATTTGATTTTTTTTAACCCGAAGGGAACTATGGTTATATTTCCAATGCATCCATTATTCAGGTATTTCAATACATGAAGCATGGTGGCAAGTAAGGACAAAAAAGCATCCTTGGACATGTAAATACTGTAGTTCAGTCAAATACCACTGATCTTACAAAGATGGATATATGGTGTCCTTTAGCATCACAGCATCAATAAAACCGCTGACGGCCCTCTTATAAGAATGATGAGTTCAACACTTTGAAGTTGCAGGGATAGTTGTGGAGTCAGTCAAACGATTGCCAGCCTGGAGACAGCAATTTAAGATGTTATGCTGCTTGATTTTATTTGAACATGTTTGTTACTTTAATTTCTCTCATTGGGTTTTTCTACCCAAAACTACTTTGTTGTGTTAAATAATTAATTTTCACATCATTAACCCTACAAGTCAACTGTGCTTAAATATGCCTGTTTACAACATAAATCCTAAAGGTTCAACGCGCTGACCCCGACAACACTAACATGATCCAGGGTTAGTGTCACCCAACACTAAGCGATGATAGTGTGATTTTCACCCGACATTAGAGTTCTGGGGTTAAATATGTTGCCAAGGAGTCCTTCAGAACTGCCCACTGGTGATGGGACAGGAGTTAGAGACGCATTTCACTAGTGCCACACCCCCCTACATCAAAGGTTAACAAAAAAGACACCTTATGTATAAATGGCAGTATTTAATACCCTGGGCATGAGAAATGCTGGTAAGGATATAGAGTGATGGACTGTGATGTGTGGTGTGTCAGACTTTAAAGCAGGACAATTACTGACCTACATTGTGCAACTGTTTGTTAAATCATGACATTCCCTAACCTCCATCAAATGTTGTCATTCGTGTTTGCAGAATCATCCAATAATGGTCATTGTTGATGTCACTGTTTATTAGAAATGTAACCTAAGCTTTACCTGCACACCCTGATGACACTTCATGGTTCTACATTTACACTTTTCAAGTTTCAAAATAGGCTGCATTCTAGCTTTGAAAGAAAAATATAATGTGCATATTCAAAGATATTAAAACAACAGAGTGTAGAGCAATAGCACATGTTCACTGAGAGACAAACAAAATAAAGAAATCAGTTTCACAGTGAAGTGTAGATAGATAAGGGGACTGTGGGCCTTGAGGGAATTGCCTTGACTCACAAACAGCATATCAGTCTCTGTACTGATGACTAAAGAGGTGACTTCTTTCAGAGCTGGTTTTACAGCATAATGTTCCTGGTATTCTATGTTGTCAGGCCGTGGCTGTTTAAGAAAGTTTTACCTTTCATAACGTTCACTGCAGAGTTGTCAATATGAGATTTATCACATGTTTATACTACACAATAAATGCAGCCCTTTCATTGACTGACACAATGTCCACAAAGGGTCTGTTTGTGTGTGTGTGTGTGTGTGTGTGTGGTACATATTCATAAGAATCAGCTGAAGTAAACTCAAGAATCCTTTTCAGGCCCCAGGGTATAGATGTAATAGATCTCAAAATAAAACCTCTGAGAAGGAGAAACAGCAATCAACTGCACCTCAAGCATCTGGAAAATATGTATTAGAGTGAAAACTTTTACACCGCCACACTTGGGAGCAGCAATACAGGGGTTTACTCAAACCCACTGGCAGCTTCACTTACTAAAATATCTCACGCTAATTTAACCTCTACTTCTCTCTGTATAAACAACACACACATTCCTGAAATTCCACCGAGAAGCTACGTTTTTTTTCACTTCCCACTTAGAGATGTCCTTTAAGCATGTAAATGTATGGCTAAAGTGTCAAGAGTCCCAGTCCAACTTTGTATGATTGCTAAGACCCTTAAGCACAATAAATCACTTGTCATACTATTCTCCTCCTTTTTAAAAATAACAGATCATGGCATGATCACAAAGGGAGAGTATATCTTTTATTCACACACCACATATGCTAAAGAGATGGTTATAATGGGATTTGTCCTCCTTGTCACTACTTATTAAAACTCTGCTTATTCAGGTGGCCAAGAATCAATTAATTATTGCTCAGTAGTCATTAGCTTCACACAAACTGCCTTCTAAGTAAGAAAATAATCATTGCTGTTAAGGCTTCATTAGCTAACAAATTTCTTTAAGAGATTTTTTTCTTCCTGGGCACTGTTTACTTTAAAAATGGTAAGTCAAGTGCCTAAAGACCCTTTCAATTGGTAAATTAATGATGCCGGATTGATGAGGCGAGGTGAAAAATGATGACAAAGAGATAAAATCTTTTTTACTTAATGGCAGAATCAACAGCAACCAGATGTAGTTTAACTACACAGGAAGACTTGCTTATTTATGTGTCATGATGTTAAAATACTTGCGAGTGCACCAAAATGCTAATTTTCTCAATCTAATCTCCACCCACTTCCTGTGCCCTGCTTTTACTTTTGCGTCATCTTTGCTATCCATGCCTTGCAGCAGCTGTATTGTGTATTTATTTGTGTATTTATTTTATTGCCATCAAAAACTCTCACTCATTTTTAAGCCTTAAAGAATTTTTTTTTTTCTAGAAAAACCTTAAGAACGATTTTAAGGCAAAAAGACAAGCTGACAACTTGTTTTGATCAGCGTTCCACTTCTTTCACATTCCAGCTTCAGTAAAAAGAACAGAGACAAAATTGGGTACAGCAGGCAGAATGAGAACTACTGCAACAAGGAGAGACCAAACTGAGTTTGCTCTCAAACTGGAGAAAATGCAAGGCAGCTGAGCTTCAGTAATCAACAATACCACTCAATACAGAAACTTTGTCTTAGACAACTTCTTGTTGTTCTATATGAAGTGTGCTATGGTCCTTACGAACTTTTCCTCCATTGCTGTTGGTAGCAAGTGTACACCTTGCGTGGTAGCTCTGCTGCCATTTGCAGGTATGGGCAATTAAGAGATTAAATAAATAAAACAAATATCTCAAGGTACATTTCAGTTTGTGGCAGTGTTCCAATTTGTTGCCATTTTGAGTCATTTAGAGCCACAGTAGCTGGTTGTAGCTGAAATTGTGGGGTATACCTCTTAAGCTATCTCACTAAGTATTGATCCCCGTGTCTCCAGTGTTTCTATTTTTTCTGATCTAAGTGGTATTGTCCCTGAATTGCAGAACGTTTGCGTAGTATGAGGGATAAAGGGAGGGATGACTGAGTTGCATCAACAGTAGAAACCTTTCCCATCCCCTAAAGCTGGCAGGTGATCACAATAAAGGAAGAAAAAGAGCAGGTAATTTGAGTTCTTTTGACTGCAGGCAATCCTTTGGTATTTTCTAAGAGCTTTAGAATGGAGCAGGGAGGAGAAAGGATAAGAAGGTAAAAGGGGTCTGCTCGGACTAATTGCCTAAGCGGCAGATCAATATCTAAGCTAAGAAGGAAAGACCACAGCTCAGTGATGAGACAACCAATAGGTCCCAGGAGTTCACATTTTCCCCTGGTTTCCTATTTCACATTCTTACTGGAGCAGTAAAGTCAAAACAGTTATTGATTAGGTATGTGGCAGTTGTAGATCTCAGTAGTTGTTGTTCTAGGTGATCGAACATCTCAAAATGCAAGTAATGTCTTTTTGGACTGGAATAAAACAACTGCTTTCCAGTATTGCTAAATAATTCTATTTCTCAGGTTCCCTTTAATTGACTGGCAAACACTGTCTGTCATCGGAGGGCCACTGCCAGGCCCAGCCATCGAGTCAGAACTTTCAGGCGACCAGTTCCTCCGGCTTGCAGGCACTGGGGTCTAGTGGGAGTGGCAAGTGGTCCCCTGCTCCTCCCAGGGACCACTCAGTAGCAAGACCAAGACACCCTGTCTATCCCTGACGTACTAGAAATAAGATTCCGTCAAGTGGTGGTTCACTTCACTCCTGGACAGCCCCCCAGTTTCTCAAACCCTCAAAACCCTCCCAGGGCCAGGCCCCAGTCACCCAGTCCACATTTATTTGAAGCCTTGCCCTCACCCTTGTCTGGCACCTAGTGCCTCTAGCCAGGCAGCCAGGTGACTCTATCAGCCAGGTAGCTGGGAAACACCCCAGGGACCGTGCATAGTTATTTCCCAGCTACCTGGTTGGGCCTGCCAGATTCTGCCAATCTCAAAGATGAACTCCTCGCTATGACATTATCTTTATTTGCTAGATCTTCTCATATTTGAACATATACTTTAACATCAGTTTCTGCCCTCCCAATACATATCCACTCTATTCACACTCTATCTATCTATCTATCTATCTATCTATCTATCTATCTATCTATCTATCTATCTGTGTGTGTATGTGTGTGTGTGTAAATAACAAACTGTAATTATTACTGTGTAATAAATGATTTATGACTGTAATCATCTTCCTGCCACTATTACACTGCATAGATCCTTCCCTTAACAACTGGACTTTCACCTACTGCCATGCTGGGTTTTCTATATTTTATTTTCTCAGCTGCACTGCTATCTTCTTTACTGATATTTATGTATACCAAACTGAGTGCCTGTAATGCCAGTACTTTGCCCCCTTGGGGTTAATAACGTATTTTGATTCTGGTTGATTCCCCTTCGACAGCTAGGATAGCGCCCAAGAAATTGAAAAGCAGAAGATGGATGGATGGGTGATGGATAGATGGATGGATGGATGGATGGATGGATGAGTAATATAGATGCCTATAAATGATAGGTAAAATAAATATTTGGATTACAAAAAGATGTAGTTTGTGAAAGAACACGCTTTTATTCATAAACAATGCTTGGTTGAGCAGTATCTCACTTTGTCAATGTCCAATTTACATGTAAAGTACTAGAGTTGATCTCTCCGAGTGTGCTGTTCCAGTCTTCTTTTACACACTCACACACTTTAAATGTGCATATTTTACACCATTTCCCACCTGCCACACTTTTGTTTACTGAAGAGTGCAGTGAAATCACATATTCTAAGTCTCAAGGGAGAGGGGAAGGTCTGTGTGCGTGTGTGTGAGTGCTGGGTTGCAGTTATCAAAGTGCTGTTAAGTGAAGCTGTGCGTAAAGGCAGTCCTGCTTTTGCATTTCTTCCAGTTTGATTTAAAAGCAGTTCACTTCAAAGCAAAACCCAGGTATGCATACAATCATTTAATTAGGAATTTTCCAGCAAGACACTGTTATCATAACAGAGGGCCCCTCACGGCGTCCCCAGAGACCAATAAAAAGTTGCAAATGACTATATGTACTCTATTTTTTACAGTTCTAAAGACAGTCGGGGAGTTGTGACAAATACTTGCTCTAAGGTTGTAAAATGTTCATTTCCAGCTTGTTTATTTATTGATGTTTCTCAGTTGTCATATTGGAATACATTTGATGAGGACATGTGGAGTGTATGGGCAGATCAGTTTTCATAAATACCCAAATTATGCTCCAAAGCCAGCCTGCTGAGAAAGATTAATGCACACAATATCCATGTGTTTGAGGAGAGTGGACTCAACACAAAAGAGGGGAAATCAAATGGCAACTGCCCACTCTGAGACACCGTAGACATCAATAATTCCTGTTTTTGTGTTGACAGCGCCTGTTGTTTAGCAAAATATCATCCCATGCACAGCACTATATATATATATTTGTGTATAGTTTTTAAATGGCATGTTGGACACAGCACCTCCTAAAAACCAAAAAAAGGAAATCTGTGCGGTCCAGCTGATTCTTTTAATCCCTGCTGTAAAAAAGCAGAGTCTTTCTCTGTTGAGGTTTGGAACGATGTAGCTGGACAATGGCAGCAGGAGGTGGGGTAAGAGGTATCCCCGCAGACTAATTGCTCAGAACATGGCAGGGTGATAAAGTGACAGGTTGAACAGAGTAGCGGCCATGGCAGCAAAAAGACCCAGCTCATAGCAACATCATAAAAGCTAATTACCATCGTACAAAGAGACGCCCCAACCATTGTGCCATAGTGAATGGTACAGAGAGAGAGAGAGAGAAAGAGAAATAAGTGAAAGGACCTGCAGAAATAAAGACTTAACAAGTAACAATTAGTCTCCAGTGTTGCTAATGAGAAAGCTGAGACAAAACAGGGGGTTAAATTTAAATGTAGGGGGTGCTATGGCACCTCTCTGGGGCTCCGTAGCACTCCCCTGTCAATATGGACTAAACTTATGGCCACCAAGCTTCAAGGTTAAGTTAGAGGCAGAGGTGGAGGTGCAAATATTTCCCTTGGCCTGTGTGGTTAATAAAGTCTTGAGCGTTGGTGTCACTGATATGATCTACTTGCTGGATATTAGCAAGTACTCTCTAGGGGGGAAAGTGTAGTGTTCAACAGGCAAAACAAATACCCGGGAGATGTTACATACATACATACATACATACAGTATAGATACACTACATCAGAGTGAGGTTTTAATATACTGGGGAAAATAGTAGTAAACAAGACCACTTGTTATACTCTTAGCATGGAATTTGCATGTGTCCATTCTTTAGTAGTTTTTGATACTATTGAAATGCAGAAGTTAAGCATTTCAGTGTTTCCACCGCAAAACCAACGAGCGCATTTATAAGAATACCACTTGGACTATTCCACGACTATAGGGTCACTAACTAGCAGCACCCAAAAAGGCACCATGATACTTTTGGTCATTCCCATACATCCTCATGTGCTGTTTTTTTTCTTTTTTTTGGTAAGGTGCAGCAACCAATACAGGATACTCTACATGATGTAAAATCTTTCAGTACTATCTCTCAGGGCCACTGATACAAGCCAGCAGGAGTAAAATTTTCTGCTGTCTCTGTTCAGTAGGTCATGGAGCAGAAGTTGTGTAAAGATCACCCAATTAAGGAAAGCGCACTGATCCATTCAGAACTTGTGAAAGGTTGGGAGTAAGTGATGTGGCTGTAGCCCTCCTATGAAACTTGGACCAATGAATGAGCTCTTTGTCAGCTAATGGTCAGTATGTTTTGCAGGTTCAGACAATTTGAAATATTTTTTATATATTATTTTTTAAATTATTTGCATACATTTATATCTAAATATATATAATAAACGTGGGACACTGTGCAAAAAATATGCAAAAAACCAACAAAAACAATGCAATAATTTGAAAATCTCATAAACCAATTTTATTCACAAAAGAACAAAAATTTCTGTTTTTATTGTGTTGTTTCACACAGCGTCCAAGCCTTTTTGGAATTAGGGTTGTACCTTTTAGCTGTCCAGTTTACTCTCACAAATATTATATTATCCAAAGGCTGTTTTCATGTGAATTTTGACCACATTTTGAAACAACAGCAGTGATAGGTTATTATTTTTAAGAAGTATGATTCTTAATCTTCATCTAATATTTCTAATTATAAGTTCGATTGGACAAAATAAGCATTTGAAATAAATTTCAGAAGGTTTCTCAGTGTTACACATGACTGAGATGATTATATTGCATATCATGAACACAATAACTATCAGGTTTATCAGTAATTTAATCAACACAGAAGAAGAACATTATGAAGAGGTTAAAACTAATTTTGATAACGTGGTTTTAGTTGTGTTGATTTAAAGAAAATCAACCCATTTTCTTCCACTTATCCAGTTCAGGGTCATGGGGGGCGCTGGAGCCTATCCCAGCTGTCATAGAATGAAACATGGGGTACACCTTGGACAGGTTGCAAGTCTGTTGCACAGCCAACACAGAGAGATGGACACCCCTTCACACCTACGGTCGGTTTAGAATCATCAGTTAACCTAACCCCTTCGCGTGTCTTTGGGCTGCGGGAGGATGCCGGAGCACCTGGAGAGAACCCGCGCAAGCACGAGGAGAACATGCAAACTCCACACAGAGGGGCCCAAGTTGGCCGGCTGCTGGATTCGAGCCTGGACCCTCTTGCTGTGAGGCAGCAATGCTAACTACCACACCAGCGCAGCCCAAATTTAATAAAATAGTAACAACAGAAGAAAAAGTAGAGCACTTTTTATGAAACAGATTGAGCAGATCATCTCCTATATTTTAAAATTCACCACACAGTTGGGTATAGTAAAACAGCAAACACATTTTAATAAATTATTTTTGTAAAATTATAACAGTGAAAGTTCATCTCACTGTTCACCTATGCCTCCTCTTTCTCTCACTCTCATCTGCTGTGCACAGTGCTTCACCTCAGCCTACAACCCTTCACCTCCTCAGGTCTCCTCTGCAGGACTAGACCAGGTCACATTCAGTTTCTCTGCTCCAGATTTCACACTTTAGCTGAACTGAGCAGAATACAGATGTGGCAAACGAAGAGTATGCAAAGTAAAGTTCCTCCACTGTTCTGCACAAAATGGCAAACCAACTCGGTCTCCACGAGTCCATTCACCCGCTCTGCCATGTCTCAGTATCCCTTTCTAGATCCATTCAGTCCTGCAGTATTTTATTCATCTTTAATCTAACGACAGTGTCCTATATATCCATCTATCTTTGCCCTCCAGCTACCTCTGACTCATGTTATAGCAGCCTTCATATCAAAATGTGTGCAAACAATATGTGTTGTGAGGCAGCCAGGCATGCAACCATTGTCAAATTCAGCATTTTCACTGATTTCTATGGGAGTCAAAATGACCACCACAGCAGCTGAAAGTATAAGTGGTTGTCGTTTTTTCCCGCTTTTTTCCCAAACACTCCAAAATTCACTACATGATGAATAAACATTTTAGGAAAACCCAGGAAATATGAACTGATGGGATTTTATTTTAACAGATTTATGTTGCAGAGTCAAAATGACAGGCAGGCAATGACATGGCAGTTCTAGTGTTAAAAGCATTCATTATAGAACTAGGCAGGAACTTCTGCCTACCCTTTATTTATCTATTTATTTATTACATACCTATAGAATACCTATGTCACACATAATAACTTCAGCCCTCCAAAAATGACCAATGAAGGTTACTGTCAAAAACTCACACTTGTGTAAACAGTTCAAAGGTACGCTTAGTATGTTGCATACATTCAGTACAGACTAGATACTGTTATTTTCTGCATGTGCAGACATGTGTCACAGAGGCTGCCAGAAGCATACCTGTGTCTAGCAGAGAGCAAGTGGGTTCTTTGATAGTGACATCCAGAAGAGAATAAAAGAAGCTGCAATTCCAGCAGGTCCACGGCTGTAATGAGAGGGCAACGAGGTTTGAGGCTGCTCATTACCAATACCTAGAGCTGCGAGGAAGCCAGGCTGACAGCCGCCAAGGCAGGAAGGGACTCTAGGAGGAAAACTACAGGCGGTAAAGACACTGAAAAGAATAAATGGAGGCCAGGAAGAGATATCACCTCCAGGATTTCCACTGACTTCAGCTCCTGTCATTTTAAGCCTGCTGGTTGGATAGGAAATAAAACACAGAAGCAGCTTTTAGGCCACTAATGAATTCTTCTTTATCGTTATGAAATTTTGGAAGTTGTTGCTATTAAAATACTTATAAATCTGGCCATCTTCTTAAAACAAAACAAAAAAAAATTAACCTTAAAACTTTATTTTTGAACTTGGGCTAATGAAGCTCTAAGAAGAGCAGAAGTAAGAGGTAGGGTGACCTGCACAGTATATTTAATGGGAAATGGAAAACTACACTGCCAGAGAAAATGGAGAATTAATTTCCTAAAACACTGCTGAACAGCTGATTGGATTAATAAAAACACACAGTCTAACTGGGAGTTTTACAACCCATTTAATGGAATAGTAATGAGAAGCACTGCCTATGTCCGACAGTGTTTGTGTTCTAATTAAGTATTCAAGTTATTGTATACAATATCTAAGACTTCAAAGTTAGACTGACAAATACTTTAAAAATATTATCAATAAATTTTAAAGCCAAAACCTGAAAACCTGTGTTCACTGGTCATTATGAATATGCATGTTTTATATACTAACCTGTCACACTCTGCTTTGCTCTTCTATGCTCTGGATTTCTGACTAGCCCTGAAGTAATTAATCCTTGTCAAACGACTCAATGTGCAATCTCGCCTTTTACATTACACACACACACACACACACACACACACACACACACACACACACATATCTAGATGGCAAAGAGAAATGGAAGGAGGTAGGGGGAGAGAAAGAGAAAAGCTGACTTAAACATTTTTCTCCATTTCACAAAAGTAGCTGTGCTGTTGTCAACATGATGAATGAGAGACTAAAAAGAGAGAGAGATGTAGAAAGAAAGGAGAGAGAGAAAAGTTAGGGAGGAACAAGTTTTAGAAGGAGAGAGGTGGTGAAACCTTCTGACCTGATGATGTGACAGCAACTGTTCAACGATTTTAATGCCATATTTTATGTAATTACAAGGTGGTTATTTTTCTTTGTGTGTGTGTGTGTCTGTTTGTCTCTGTGTGTGTGTGTCTATGTGTTTCTGTGTGGGTGTGTGTGTGTTTGTCTAGGTGTGTGTGTCTGTGTGTGTCTCTGTGTGTGTTTATGCATGAAAGCAAAGGATGTGACCTTCTCTGTACAAACATCCAGGTGTTGGTCATCAAACAGGTGAGGACTGACTGTAACGTCAGCATGTCAGTGCGTGGACTGAAATGTTGTGTTGGACACATGGTGGGAGTGAGCGTCTGTCAGTGCATAATTCACTGACAACTAAATGCTAGTATGACTGATGATGTTTATGATTTCGTTACTTGTTGAATATCATAGATTACAATATTATTTTACTATCTTAGCTTGATGGACACTTTCTGCATCAAACAATAGTGTTTTTCCCACCTGTAGACGTGTGGTTACATTTGAGGTACAGCCACACCTGCAATGCTGAGTAAAACCTTGCTTTAGAAGTATTCACAGAGTGGGTGACACCAGAGGCCTGAAGCTGTTTTCTCCTTTGCTTTGGACTAGTCATGTTTTTCAGTTCAAGAGCAAAAGACCTTCAAAAGACTCACAGAAGACTGAAAACTTTCTATTTAATCCATGGGGAGCTGTAGGTCACATGAAACTGAATCATATAACCTAGATGCTGATAGTACAGTAGGGCTGTACTGTGGGGTCACACCTACCTACCAGCACTCACATCAACCAGCCAGTTTGAACTGGGAAACAGGTTGAGTATAAGCTCTATTTAAAAGGTACATTTTATGCCTGGTCTTAAAAATAAAGAGGCTGTCAGCACTTTGAATTGAGACTTCAAGCTGGTTCCACAGGCGAGGAGCCAGAAAACTAAAAACTCTGCCCCCTAATCTGGACCTGAAAACTCTAGGAACCACAAGGAAGCCCGCACTCTGTCAGTGAATCTCTCTTATTGGGATGTAAGGAAATATAAGATCTTTTATATAGGGTGGAGCCATGCCATTTAGAATTTATATGCCATAAGCATGACTTTAAATTGTATGAGCTACTTAATAGGGAGCCAATGTAAGGAGACCAAGACATGAAAAATGTGATCTCACCTGGAGGCACCTATAAGTACTCTGGCTGCAGCATTTTGGCATTGCAGTAATCCAGCCTGTGTGAGATGAATGCATGGACCAGTTTTTCAGCATCACTTTGAGAAAGGATGTGCCTAATTTTAGCAATGTTACACAAATGAAAGAAGGCCACCCTGGAGACCTGCTTAATATGTGGACTGAAAGAAAAAACTTCAAAAATGACTCCAAGGTTCCTCACAGTAGTACTCGAGGCTAGGGTAATGCCATTATGAGTGACTATGTGGTCTGATGGTGAATCTCTGAGACTAACAATGACTTCAGTTTTTTCTGTGTTCAAGAGTAGAAAATTTGAGCTCATCCAGGCCTGTAGGTCATCAGGATAACATCACTAACTGATTGGTTTCATTAGGCTTCATAGACAAATAAAGCTAGATGTCATCGGCATCGGCGTCCAGTGAAAGTGGATATCATGGTTCGTAATTGTACTGCTCAGATACTCTCTCTCTTCTCTCTCTCTCGTTTTATATATATATATCTATATCTATATCTATATATATATATATATATATATAGAGAGAGAGAGTATCTGAGCAGTACAATTACGTGTTGACATACGTGGCCAATAAATCTGATTTTGGCTTAGTTGTAATGTGAGTTTTGGTAGAAAGATGATCATGTTTCACATTAAATGTTTATGTATTAGCATAAGGAAGTATCACAATAACTGATAAAATAACAGACTTTTTTTGGATACCTAAATAATTCTACATTTATTTAGCTCTTTGACGTACTCCTTACATTGAGTTGCATCCTCTCATATGGACTTCACATTTCTGCTCATGGGCACAATCAAAGTTTGTGCTGTGAATCTATAGTTTGTGCATCTTTGGTCTTATGCAGCCTTGATTGGTCAGTTGGAATATGAAATGATTTTGATGAGCACTGCCAGGATTTTATGTCCTTGGAATCTATCCAAAGTTTGCCTAAGAAAAGGTGCAGAAGGGTAATATTCCAGCATGAAACCTGTCTAATGAAAACCGTATTCAGTCACTTAGGAACAGGATGGAAGCTCAAGTCGAACCTGCCGATGTAATGGTTTCACAGTGTTACCATATAGCAAAGCATTGATTAAAGCCTTACTGGGCCAAGCCTCTGCTTCCTGGCTGGTTTGGCTGGTGAACGTCCAATTTCAAACTACTTGTAGGTTTCTCCACTTCTTCCAATGTACTAGAATTTGTGGTTTCCATGGAAATGCTCACCTTGGATCCTGGTACGTCTGTGCCATGTGGGAGTGCTCGGGCTTGGTTTGGCAGTCCTCTGGTTCCAGATTCATTTGGCACACTTGGACTGCTTCAAAATTGCTTTTAATTCTAGTTACTGTGTAGATATAAACATATTATCTTCTCGGAGCTTTCTTTCAAACAAAATCTCAATTAGACTTTCTGAATAAATGAAGCTTCACAAAGAAAACCAAATCCCAAATCATCACCAGACAAAAATCTTGTACAGGTCCCTTTGCTGACAACCATCCTGTTTCAAAGATTTTGAATGGTGCGAAATAAAATTGTTGGACAAGTTGTTTGGGAGAAATTCACCAAATGTGTGTTTATTCTGAATCACCATTGGCTGTCATTGGTTGCTGTTATTTTCAGTTTTATCAGTATATGTACATGTACTGTAGAGCTGTTGTTTGTCTCTGCACCATTGACAAAATAAAAAGAAAGAAAAAGAAAACAAACCCAGCACTATTAAATATTCATTTAAACTACAATGTCAGTAAGTGTAGCTATTATAAAGACAGTCAGCGACAGCAGAGGACACACATGCTGGACAGAACAGCAGCACTTTATCTCCAGCAGCTACAACAGTCAAACACCATCAAGCTGTTGGCTGTGGGCCTTGCAGATAAAAGGAAACAGTAAAAACAAATCAAAGTTTTTCATTAAAAAAATCACTAAAAAAGCATCATGAAAACGTCACTCTTGTCAGTTGTAAAATAATATGTCTAATATTACTTTTTTACATGTATAAATCTCTGATCTCAACTATTTTTGAAAATCAGTGACAAAGGAAACTAACGTAGCCTCTGGTATCTTTAAACAGACCTTTTTTTTTTTCTTATAACACTCTTACTACTCTTATATTGAGAGCAGAGATTAAAAGACAAAGACCAGAAACTAAAATATCTGGTACCACCTGCTGGTCAGAGGCAGAGGAGATGAAACACCAGCACCTCCTCTGATGTCTGTACAATCTGGAGAGACAAATATAGAACTGAACTAAAGCAAAACAGTACACAAAGACATGATAAAGAGCATCAAATACAGCACTGAGGTCATCTGAGTTTACAGCTGACGGTGTAGGGGGAGAGCTTATTCATGGTTATGTGTGAAATCATTGCCTGAGAGCTCTCCAGCCGATTATAACCAATAAAACAACATGAATATTCAATGTGAAATGCCTGTTTCCTCTGGATGGCTCTGAGGACTTACTGGCTGATTGTGATCCATGGCAGCTGACAATTGGTCCATTGCAGAGGGCCATAACCCGGCGCTTGTGTGCTGATGACTGTGTGAGGCGGTGGCCTCAAACAGAGCAGTAATTGGACATTACTCCTGTAGGGAAAGGCTAAAAGCTTCTCTGCCACTCTTTGTGCTGACATCCTTTTTTACTCTCATCACACTCTTCTCCATTTCCCTTTGCTCCAGCCAGCACTCTTTTAATTGTAATGGCCTTTCTGGGAGTGTTAAAAGCAGCTCATAGACACTGGACATCACTTTAACAAACATAAAGAGAACCTTTGCCATTTAAAGCCCTTTGCTCTCGCTCTGTGTTTGTGTGTCTTCACAACCAAAGCCAATAAATTCACACAGATCACAGTTTGTGCCCACAAAACCTTTTTGCGCGTTCCTACAGACCAGTAATTGCACATATATATTATTTGCAACTTCATGCATTTGTATTTGTGTGTCAGTACGACACTTAAATCATCATCACGGCGTTCTGTCTTTAGTGACAGATGCTAGTGTTTATCCGTGTTAATAATGTAAGGGTGCCTTTAACAGCTTGCCAGTTGCTTTGCGTTATCACCATTATGCCCAAGCTTTAATTTTTAATAAGGAGGAAATAACCTCTTATTGTTTCTCTGAACTTAACAAATGGCTGTGAGGTTGAATTCCACTAATCAGCAAGGTGTAATCAGCTTACATCACCTCCCGTTTAGAGATCAGTCGTTAGGTAATGGATCAAACCACGGTCTTGTTTTTCTGAGTATATAATGTAGAACTGCCCTATCTGTCACTGTCTGATATGATATAAAACATAACATGGCAGTGCATGTAGTAATTAATTTCCCAACAAGAAGAAAAACAAAAGCTTCCATTAACCTCTGGGCAGTAAAGGACCTCGACTTAATTGTATAATTTTGAGAAGTCAAGCTTCATGAAACTTTACAGGGTGCTGGAGCAGTTTAGGAAACTCTCTCCACAAGTTTTCACCAGAGACTTTAGAAAGTAACGTAAAATTACCACATTAACACTATATGCACAGTATCTGAATTTTTAAACAAACGAACAAAACAGAGACTTGGAAAACTGCATCAAACTGCCCAGATAAGCAGCATGTGTGCTCCATAGAGCTGCACATTGTGTTAACTGTGCTACGACAAACTCGGTACAACAGATGTGGTGTGTGTTACTGATACGAGGTGATGTAGAACACGCTGCTCGGCCAGGAGATGAGTCCAACAGTCACCTCTTTGCATTTCAGGAAAAACCAGGTTAAATCTCAATTCAAAGTATTGTTAATAACTGTGAGTTTAATGAACTATCATACCTATGGCTCTGAACGGAGAGCGCGTCATCTCCTAATTTTAAGGATAGTGGTTTGAATCCTGGCTCCTATTTCCTGCACAGCCGAGGCATGGAGCCTCACATTGACTCAGTGCATCCATCGATGTGTGTGTGCATGGTTAATGAGCGACTGTGATATGAATACTACTCCACTATATACCTACACCGATCTAGAAGGGATTACTAGATACAATGCACTGTTGATGGCCATAGCAAGTTCATTCATTCATTCATTTATTCATTCATTCACAAATCTTTACCACAAGATATGCCTTACAGTGAAAACTGTTCTTTAATTTAGTCTGGTAAAGTTGTGAGCTTCACAATGAAAGCTGTCAGGTGGTTTTTGTTGTGAGGTGTTGAACACTCACATGCACAGTAACGCCACCATGTGTCTGTAGTTTAGGTGCTAGACATGAAAAATGAGGACAATGATCTATGAATCAATCAAATTTATTGGAACCCAGGTTTATTAAAGAAAGAGTTCCACAAAGGGGCCAGTGTAGGCCACATACATCAGAACAGATCAAAGAGTGAATCACCAAACACATCTGAATGCGAAGCTCCGGAGGAGAAACAACTGTCCAACAACGATCTTCTCTCTGAGCCCCACACAGACTTCTAATTAGCTGCTGTGTCAGTGTGATTGGGATACAGTGACGTGATTGGTCCTGAAGGCCTGCTGCTGAACACTGATAGAGGCTAAACCGGGACACACTTTAACTGATATTATAGAGAGGAAGGAGGAACCGTGTTGTTTTTGAGTGTACATATATTTATTATAAATCCTCATCACTCCTTTGATAACACTGATTTCTACTACAAAAAAAAAGCATGCTGTTTGGTGTTGTGGCCCTAAAATGTGCAGAACAGTTTAAGAAATTAAGACATATTTATGAAATGTAATGAACCCTGCGTGAAAGACTCAGAAGTATGCATACAGTGAGTTCAGACATTTTACACAGTGGAGCGGTGCAGAGGCTGCTGAGGAACCTCCTGGACTCTGTTTCCACAGATCTAAGCTGGTTGTGATTGATCTTCCCTCCTGCTATTAGATTGGTATCGATGTGCCAGTAGGACAGATGGCCACACCTACAGCCAGGGTCATGCTTCAGAACCTAAAATCTAATCGAAATAATAATACATTTTTTATGATCAAGCTGCACGGAGGTTTGGAAGTGAGCAGGAAGTTGCAGAGAATGTACAGGGTAACATTAGGAATGAGCGTTTACTGCTGACATTTACGAGTCTGCACTACAACACACCCTGCACACAGCGAAAAACAGGGAAACATTACAACAAAACACGTGTGTTTAAGACCCAAAAGCTGCAACACCAGTTCATCCAAGCGAGGGGTTAATCTCAGTAACTCTGCATGACTCACAGCTGCTCTTATCTCATGGACCTCAGTGTTTTGGTGTCGGATGTTTGGTTTTGTTCTGTTTAGTGAATCCTTTTTTAATGCTGGAACCCCACCTATGTTTAATTTATTTGTTCCCTATGTGTACCTTTCAGCTGCTCCCTTGTATTCTCCACCAAGGGGTTGCTACAGCAGATTAATCCGCATTGCTAATTTTGGCAAAGTTTTTATGCCGGATGCCCTTCCTGATGCAACCCTCCATAGTGAGAGGGGCTTGTGTCCCCACCTGGAACTGAACCAGGGACCTTTTGCTTCAAAGGCAAATGCATAAACCACTACGCTACCGGGGCCTATTAGTTCCCTATGTGTACCTTTAGATTCCTTGTATGTTCCCTCTATGTCCTCTATGTTCCCTTTATATTCTTGACATATTCCCTTTATATTCCTTGTATGTTCCCTTTGTTGCTCATATGTTCCCTTTATGTTGCTTATATGTTCCCTTTATATTCTTGACATGTTCCCATTATATTTCCTGTATCTTCCCTATATATTCTTCTTCTTCTTCTTGTAAATTTTTATTGGTGGTTGGCAAACAGAGTGCATTACCTCCACCAACTAGTATCTCGTCTACCCGTATCATCCCTGCGTAGGGCCCGCGCCCTTAGCTGATGACGCCAGGGTCAAACCAAAAATTTCACCGAAGTGTGAACGTGGAGTTCATTTTCCCTATATATTCTTGACATATTCCCTTTCTATTCTCTATATGTTCCCTTTATGTTGTTTATATGTTCCCTATATATCTCCTGCCGTGTTTCTTCAGTTCAGTGTGGTGTGTGTTTCTTGTTTCCTGTTTCATGTCCTGATTGTTGTGTTCAGTGTTCCTTGTGCTCCTCTCCCTCCTGTTTCCTCCTGACATTAATAATGTATTCTGATTCTGATTTCTTGTTTGAAGTTAGTATATTTATGTCTTTTCAGTTCAGTATTGTGTCGGGTGTTCTTTAAGTCTTTTCCTCTCCCTGTGTTTCATGATTAGTTTGCATTCCATGGACTTTGTTAATTTTCATGGACTTATTAACAGCTTTTTATAAAGCTCGCTTTCGGTTTAACCTGCCACGGAGTCCGGCACTTTGAGTCCTCACACTCCTCTCCAACCCGGGACCCTGACAGTTGCATGTTTGAGGTGCTATTCTTTACCCACAGACTCACAAGAATTTTATCTTCCTCCCTTCCTCTTAACAACCCTGTTGTCTTCTGAAAAAACACAGTGAGAGAGAATATGTACAAGCCAATATTTCACATGAAAAGGCCAATATGACTAGCTGTAAATACTGTTTTGTTGAAGCTAGTGTTGAATAATAGATACCAGACTTAACTGTGATATTTTCACCCCAACAAACCTGGCAGGGCTGAAGCACCCGCTCCTTCTTTATGTTGTTGTTACAGAGGGATAGAGAGGGAATGGAAAAGTGGAAGGAGCAGAGTGGGTGAACGAGGGGAGAAAACGAGAAGAAAGGCAAAAGGTGGATGGATAGATAGGTAGCTAGATAAAGAGAAAGAGGCAAAGAGTGTGCAGTGGCGTGGCGGATGCAGGCAGAATTAAAGAGGCTTTTTTGTGGCGTTTAATATCCATTCATTGGCTGGACTGCTGACACAGTGAGAGCACTGCGTTCACGATTTATAGCCACTTCTAATGGGCATGCCCAGAACCAAAGCACTGCAGTCAGCACATTCTCCCTATCTGCACACACACACACTTGCAAAGACAGCTGGCTGCGCGCGCACACACGCACACACGCACGCACGCATGCACGCACGCACACACACACACACACACACACACACACACACACACACACAGTAGATTGTATCAGTTAACTCACTAATGTTGGAATGTACAGATGTACAGATGTGCTCCTATCATGTGACTGAGTGTAATAGACACACACACACACACACACACACACACACACACACACAGCCACACTAACCTGACCAAGTGGGGGTCTCCATGTACAGCCAAATGGTTGGAGAGAAGAGACCAGTGCTGCCCTGTTAGACAAGCAGAAAACAGAAAGGTTGGCCATGAAATATACATTTAACACAACCTGTAGGAAACAACCCATCCTCAGAGACGTGACACAAACATGATTCACAGTCTAATGTTGGACCCGCTGTAAGGCATCACACAGAGAAGCCAGTTCAATACGCCAGTGTAGCTGCAGCAGGACATGAAAGGAGTTTATTTCTCTGCATTATTTTTTCAGTATTACACAAAAATACAGGTTTACAGTTGGCTGGTAATATATTCAGTATACCTGACTGATGCAGAACAGATAAAAAATAATAAAAAATAATAGAGTGTCGTATAGAGCGTCCACTGTGCTTATATTGGACTGGGTGGACTAAGCCGGGTCAAGATCTCCAAGAAACTTGCTCTTTAAAGTACAGTTAGAAGGATTTCCCTAAAAAATGAAGTAGAGGAGCAAAATGTAAATGTTTAAATGAAACAATAACCGACATTTTCTACATATTCTAACTTTAAGCAGGAACACTTTAGAAAGCAAATGTGATTTTTCTTTTATTTTAAGCAGCAGCACTGGAAAGAGCGAAAAACGTTTATATTTCCAGACAGTCTGTCCAGGGAAACAGCAATGCAGTTCCAGTCGTTCACATGAAACATGTCACAAATCACTGAGTGAAAAATAAAAGACAGAGTTACAAACACAGGTATAATGCCTCCAACTGTAGGTTGGACACCCAGTTTGAACAGATCAGCATAAATATTAGAAGCATCTGTTGACAGCAGCCCCGAATCCAAAGTTCTTTTTCAACTTTTAAATCATCAAAACATTTTAGAAGCTCCAGAAGTTTGTAAGTTTGACAATCCTGAGGAACAATTTCTGTCAACTCATCAACATTCACAGTGCTTCATAAAAAGATTAGGACTGACTGATGCTTATGAGCACATACAGACGCTTCTCATACTGCCAAAGAAAACTGTCAGATAAAAAAGTAAATGGGAAAAATCTGCATAATTTACTTTTATGTTTAGCTTTTGGTTTTGTTGTTTCAGCACTGATATCAATTGGAGGAAGCTGGATGAGTGAAAAAGGCCCAGAAATGTTGCTGAGACTGGAATCACACAGTTGTTCACCTTTTAATGTGCACTTAGTACCTGAGTCAGAGGATGTGCAGCCCCACTCAGTTCTTAGTATCCAGTACTCATGAACACATTCACATTCAAAACTGGTCTTTATTTTTCTTTTTCTCATTTCAACACCTGTAAAGTTTATTTTCTTTTATTTTCTAAGATGTGTTTAAATTGGGAGATTTACACGAGCAGTTACTGAAAACACAGGAGGTTCAACTGATTTCCAGCACAGCACAGAAGGCAATGGTGGGGTGAGACCTACTCTGATTAAGTGTGTGTGTGTGTGTGTGTGTGTGTGTGTGTGTGTGTGTGTGTTAGTTAGTTACTGAACAGGCTGACATCAAAGCCCAGCAGAGGAAAGACGAAACACAAACCAAGCAGTTTTTGGACCCAAACCGTCACCAACCTCAGCCTTCATTTTGTTTTCTTACTGCATGTTCATCACGTATGAAATCCTACCAAAGTTCTCAAACTGCCTGTGTGGTTGCAGGCGTCTTCATAAAGACACATACAGACTCACAAGTATGAAAAATGGAAAGTGAGAAAATTCTACTGGAGATAAATATACCAAAGCAAACCCGTTCAAATTAAATAGTGGACAGAACGCCAACCTCCCCTCATAACAATGTGGCATCTGCATTAAAGCACAGGATTCAGCTGTGAGGCAGTGGAGCTCACACAATGCAGTCTGGTTTCAACAAAACATAAGTTTTATTATAGCGAGTGGTAGATATGAAAGAACAATGTGTCACATGGCCTTTGTTTTCAGCTCTCCTTTGCAAACTGAAGGAGTTAGGTCTTAAAGAGAGTGGAGCAAACCACTGCGAGGCTTAGAAGGAGGAGTCCTTTCTTCAACACAAAGTGTATCTGAAATTGACACAAAGTTCTAAATTAATATTACTAAATTATTTAACATTATATTATTTTAATTGCAGTGGCA
>VUQH01030555.1:23948-47761 GCA_015106775.1 Etroplus canarensis | reverse complement strand
AAATAAATAAGAAAAAAAAAAAAAGAAAAAAAAGAGGGAAAAAAAAAAAAAAAAAGAAAAAATGGGAAAAAAAAAAAAAAAAAAAAGAGATCAGTTTCTGGGTGTAATGGTCTGACTACGTATTAAGCCACCCCTACAGAAGGTTTCTGGCTCCACAATGGGCTCCTTCATTTCATAATTGTCCTGGCACGTTGGTAACCTGATAAATGATCCTAAATAAGCATCATGACATTACACAGCAAGGACATTCCTTCTGCTGACAGATTAAAAGCTTTCCAGGGAAGATGCCACACCCCAAAAAAAAAAAAATGCAAGACATACTTTGGAAACCCACAAGAAACAATAAGATTAAGAGCTTTTAAGACTCTTCATGAGGCTCCAGTATGAAAGTTCCGGCATGTTGGCACAACTGTTGGATGTTATGTGAGGTAACATATCAAGGTTAGGAGGGTGGTTGAGTACTTCGAAAGCAACAACAACAACAACAACAACAAAAAAACTTTTGAACTTTGCTGAATAAAGCAGCGTGCTGGAGAAGCGTGACAAAGCTCACACTGATCTGCACCTCACTGTGCTCTCGCAAGGACGCGTGAGCTTTGGCGTCTTACCAGACGCTGTCCTTGGACTCTTTCTCTCTGACTCCGTAGTCAGCGTGGTACACGTCGATGATCAGATTCTTGTTGGTGTCATGAGCTGACTGGTAGTTGGTGATCACGCGGCAGGGGACGCCCAGCAGACGCATCACTGGAAGCAAAAACACACAGAGAATAAACAACCAATAAAAAGCAAATCTGTTTTTAAATTGAATAAAAAATGTTTGCCAAATTGTACATTAGTCTTTACTGTTATCGTTACATGTTGTCATACACTATATTGACAAAGGTATTGGGCCACCTCCACATTACACCTCAAGGACATTTTATGACATTTCCTGCTAAATCCACAGGCAGAATCAGAATACTTTCATATGGAGTTGTAGCTTCCACTGTTCTCTGATTGTATTCTACAATATTTTGGAGTCTATCCGTGGGAATTTTCTAAATTCCCAGTAGTATTGGTGCAATAGTGGCTTTCTATTCCAGTACCACGGTCGAATTCAGTGAGTCTTTAAAATGACCCAGTCCTTCACAAATCTTTGTAATAGGCGCTTGATTTTATACACTGGTGGCAACGGGACTGAGTGAAGCACTTTCATTCAGTGACTGAGCGGTCTGACTCGATTAGATACAGTGTATGCTGTTAACGTGTGAGTTAGAGAGCTGCATGGTCAGTATGTACCTGAACACATCACACCGGCAAACACCCAGCACTGTCCATACTTCACAGGGTTGCAGCCGATGTTGTACCATTGCTTGAGGATGGGATAGCTGCCGGACCAGTGAGTGGGTAAAAACCCACCCACAAATGTACCTCCCCACCGTCCCATCACTATGCCACGGTCATCCTGACTGTTGACCTGGAAGAAGAAACAGAAACGAAGCTCCCCTTCTTATCACGTGATTTACACAAGTGAGATTTAGATTCCCCTAAAATTGCTTTAAAGCATCAGTTAACATTAAGTTTTGTGATTGATTGATTGATTTTATTCGGTATAAATATATACATGTAAAATGACAAATAAATATAAATACCAGGGTAGCACAAAAAAGTGTAAAACTTATTTCCATTGTGGCCCCAGATCACAGATATACATAACGATTATAAATAAAAAAAGAAATTACAAATAATTATAAATAATGTAATTTAGACAAACTTACAAAGTAAATAAGAGTAAATTAATTTTAAAAAGGAATGCATTGTTTTGTTTTTGGGCCAATGTGTGAAATAAATGTTCTTTCACCCTGGTTTTAAAAGCAGTTTTATTATCACAGACATGTAACTGACTAGGCAGAGCATTCCAAGATTTTTATAGCTGTAAAATAAAAGGATGTTGCCCCAAATGACTTGACGTTGGGGACGACCAAAAACATTTCACTGGATCTTGTATTGATGTTATGAATATTAGATGTAAGTCTCACGGATTTTGCCTTGCCTGCAGCTGGGTCTAAGCTTGAACACAGCAAGTACGGGATGGACTGCTCACAGACCATGACCCTGGAAAAAGAAGGTGAGGACTGTGACTGGGTGCATTCAGTGCCACTTTTGGCTGAAGCATTTCATTTTTATCTCTTTCTTATTCTCCTCTACAGATATGCATATATATGGCCATTGCCCATCACACGATGACTTTTATTTGGTGGTGTGCAGCCAGTGTGGCCAGGTGGTTAAACCTCAGGCATTTGAGGAGCACTGTGAAAGGTGGCACTGTCTTGTTATGAAGATGTGTGGCCCTTCATTTACTCTGGCTCCTCAGCAGTCATCTTGCTCCAGCGCTGCAGATGGCGGTGCCTCATCAGCAGCCTCACCTGCCCACCCGCACAAGTCTGCAAAGACCCAGAGGAGGACAGTGAGGTACTGGTTACAGGTGTTTACTCAGTAATTAGAAAAAGTTGATAATGCTGATTTAACAGATACTAAAATTAATTCATTGACTTATTGTAGAACTCTGTGCAATATCCAACTTTTTTGTTTATTTGCTCCTCTGTTAAAACAGTACAGGAGCTGTTGGTGGGACTGTATCAAAGGCATATGTAAAAAGTGCAGTGTCACATGTAAACTGTACTTTCAGCTGCTCCCTTGGATTCTCCCCAAGGGTTCGCCACAGCGGATTAACCCACATTGGTAACTTGGCAAGGGTTATATGCTGGATGCCCTTCCTGACACAACCCTCCATGGTGAGAGGGGCTGTTGTCCCCACCTGGAAACGAACCAGGGGACCTTTCACTTGTATGGCGAAAGTGTAAACCACTACACTACGGGGGACACCTAGCTACACTGTCAGGTTTTCAGGTGGACCCAGAGAACAGACTCAGACCTGGGAGTACAAAACAGTGCACATTTATTTACGGTGTATAATAATAGTGCAGGAATGTGCTCGGTGAGGGGGGAGTGATCCAGGTCCAGGGAAGAGTGAGTCCAAGGTGATGGGGCTAAGAGTGGGTCAGGCGGGGGGGCGAGGTCAGGGTGCGGGGAAGGTCCTGAGAGCGGAGGAACGAGAGGTCAGACAAGGCGAGGTTCAAGACGGAAGTTTAATTCTAAACTAATTTTAATTTTAATTCTCTACTTCTGCAGCTTATCCTCCGTGAAATTCCCTGAGAAAAACCCTGACCTCCTGCACCACTTCTCTTCCATGCCTTGTCCCCCTCCATTGCACTCAACACCCCTGCCTGCTGGTTACTGTTCCTCCGCCACTCTGTTGGAGAGACCCTCTGTGCAGAAGACGACAGCTCGACAGTCTACTGAGTCTCATTGTCCTCTGCGAGGAATAAGAACCTACAGCCGGATGTACAAAAACATCCAAAGTAAGCCATTTTTTTCCTCAGCTTCTCTCTGTTTTGTCCCCTCCTGCTTGTCTGTGACATGCCACTGCACTGACAAATGCTGTTCCCTTTTGGGCTTTCTATGTTGTATAAATCTGTATTTGCATTTTAAAGTAATTGTGTGTGATCTTCTACCACTTTGCATGGTAGGATGGTGCTAACTGACATTTGCATTTTTTCCACATAGAAAAAGAATGTGAGCTGAATAAACACAGCAGTATTTTGGATCGCCAAGGGAAGAGGCTATGCAGCAGGGAGCTTAAGTGCAATGTAAACTCTCAGTACACTGCCATGGCATTTGCCTGTTATTGTTACCTGCAGTTAATTGTATACCAGTCTTTGAGATTGCACTTTTTATTTTTTCATATAAGAACAAATCCTTTCAAATTAATTGTAAATTTCTCCTTTCTCTTTTGTGTTGCTCTTTCTTCACAGACTGATTCTGTCAACCATCAGCAGAAAGCCATGAGCAAGACTAAGATCATTGATCAGCTGTCAGTGGAACAGAGAAGCACCTCAGCAGGTCAAGATATGAAGCAGCTTCTTGTTGAGACAAACCACAAAGGGAAGCATCTGGAAGCTTTCAAAGAGAAAATAGCAAATAAATACAGCTTCAGCAGCAATTGTCACCTTCGCAGGTATGATTTTTCAGATACATCTACAAATGATAATTAGGCTTTAAACTAAATCTAGCCAAGTAGGAGAAACATGAAAGAAACTGCATATAGTGCTGTACAGTCATGGAGAGTAACAGCAAATTTTTGACAGAAAGTGAAAATGATAGGCATACAGAGCAAACAATATTTGCTTTGATTGAGAAAATATGAATACATGAATGGTAATCTTGGGGATTATCAGACAGATTGTGCCATCCTGATATTAATGTGTTTCTGCATACTTTTTTATCACAAATAAAATGCTGTTTTTGTTTTGGTCCATGCTCTACTCATCACATAATTCCTGTTTTTTTGCCATCATGCAGGTTCAGGAATCCGTCAGAAAGCTTTCCAGAGGAGGAAAATAATAGCACTGTGGAAGTGGAAGTACAGCCTCCGTACCCTTTCAACCAGAGCCTGCTGTCAAGTGAGGATAGTGAAGATGAGCAGGATGTGGCAACAGACCTGCCTGCTACATCCTGGCATCCCAAACCTCTTGGGGTGAGTGTGAGATGTCAAAATGCACAGCAGCAAAAAGTAGACAGGAAGGTTATTGTTAAAAAATATTATTTATGATTGTTTGAAGAAGGAGGAAAAAAGCATTTGAAGCTATTGTCATGTTTTAAATATACAGTCTCCTTTCAATGCGTTTCTTTAAAGCAGTTGGGAGTGAAAACAGCTTAACGTGTCCTTATTTTTTGAATCATTTCTTTTTTGCAGCTATGTACTTTCGGATGTCGTACGTTGGGTTGCAGCATTTTCACATTTGATCGGCGTTTGCACCACCTGTGGTTTGCACTCGGTGCCATGTTGAAGTGCCATGTTGAAGCGCCATGTCAGCGCACACTTGTGGAAGTGGGTATCACTGCTCTTTAAGTGTCACCTATGTGCCCATAGCAAGTTGAAGAAAAGGGTTGCTCAGTCAGCTTCCCTGGATGTGCTAGTGTCTCTCTTTGAACTAGTCACTCAGTTCACTGCAGGGGACATTTCAGTTCTGCTGCAAACTCTGATTTCTTCCTGTATGGATATTACCATATCAACTATTCTTTAAAAAATGCACAACTCGTGGTCGTAGTTACTCACTTATAATTGTCTGGATGACAGAAATGCCAGTTCTGCTTTGCTTGTTACTGCCTTTGCTGAGGGGCTGAAGAACATCTATTTACATTCTATGTCTTTAATTATATGTCAAGAAATCAGTCATTAGATTAATGTGCCATGCCATGTTACTAGATTGCAATGCATGAACAGACTAGAAGAACCTCTATTGTATTTGCCTGCTTTGATTTTGTTTAAAGTGCCCCTTTTATGCTCATTTGCAACCTCATAATTTTGTCTTAGGGGCCTAATTAAATAGGTACAGATGCTTTAATGTTTAAAAAACACATTGTTACTCTCCTACTCTTATACATTGCTGCAGCACATTTTTTCACTCTTTCTGAAATGTTCTGTCTTAATGCCATGGTATCCACCACCATTACAATTTTGACATACACTATATGGACAGAAGTATTGGGTCATGCCTCTTAATCATAAATTCAGGTGTTTTACTGGGTCCCATTTCCATAGGTGTATAAAATAAGGCATCTAGTCATGCAGGCTGTCTTTATAGACATAATTGAAAAATGGGTCGCTCAAAAGAGCTCACTAAATTCAAGTGTGATATTGTAATGTGATGCCACTGTTGAAACAAGTCAGTTGGTGAAATTTCTTCCCTCCTAGATAAATAGATCAAATGTGTTATGCCCTTCTGCAATCCCTAACTCACTTTGCAGTAGCAGTGCAAGAGTTTGCATGTTGCTTGGACTTAATTGCAATTGTCTTCACCTGAGCAGGTGTGAATAAAGGCTTGCCCCAGGTTGGCTTGGGAACGCCACTTTCTGCTAGACCTAGTCGTGTTCTGCTGGCTGTTTTTTTTTGTTAAGAATATATATTGTTTTAAAATGAAACCTATGCTTCTAAAACTCTGGTTTTAGTCTCCGATTTATGTTGCAGCTTATGAACTGGGTCGTAATGTAAATGGGTCTTTGTCCAGGATATTTTGGACTCTTGTGGTCACTAAACAGGTTTTTTTTTCTATAGAGTGAGTGATAATTGAATTGCAATATACAGTGACTGAGTAAACTCTCTTTAGTGTGTTTCAGCTCGGTTGCTGTGCTTCCCTTCCATTGAAGCACTGGTTTGTTATTTTTGCTTTGGTTATCCTAAGTGGGGGTACGCTTCAGAGTTTGGTAGTGGACTACATCTCTGGTTTGCTGCCTGCTCACAAGTTTACCATTTAAAGTTGTCTTAAGCCTGATGCACCACTGAAGACTAGATGGGTGAAGTTAGTTTTGATGTTGAGTTGTTCAAAAAGTTAATCCAGTGACCCTGGGTCTCATAAAGAGCAGTTTTCATCCTACTTATTATCTTGTGTCAGTGCAAGGAAGTGTTTAGCTGAATTATGGTGTTTAGTGACAGTTTTGTATGGACATGCCTACTATATACATTTACATCGGTGTTTATGGATGCCTATTGAATAATGTGGTGGGTGTTTTGTGTTGTGACCTTTTAATGTTTTGGAGAAGTTGATCCACTCTGAGTGGATCACTTTTAAATATTGCTAACCAAGTGGTGGAAGTAACTTTGTGTGGTATGGAGCCACACTTGTGATCATTCTATGGGTGTGGCACTTCATTTGTTTGTTGATCACTAGTAAGTGGTATTATTGCAAAATGGAAGCATTTAGGAGCTACAGAAACTCAGCCATGAAGTGGAAGACCATGTAAAGTTACAGAGCGGGGTTCCTAAGTGCTGAGGGGCATAGTACATAAGTCACCAACATTCTCCTAACACAGTAACTACAGCGTTCCAAACCCCCACTTGCATTAACATCAGCACAAAAACTGCACACTGGGAGCTTCATGGCATAGGTTTCTATGGCCAGGCAGCTGTATGCAAGCTTTACATCACCAAGTGTAGGATGAAGTAGTGTAAAGCATGTCGCCACTGGACTCTGGAGCAGTGGAAATGTGTTCTGTGGAGTGATAAATCACATCTCTCTATCTTGCATTGTGAAGAACAACTCTGGGTTTGGCAAATGCCAGGAGAACATTGCCTGACTGTATTGTGCGAACTGTAAAGTTTGGTGGAGAAGGGTTAATGCTATGGGGTTTTTTTCTCGGGGTTAGCTTGAGCCCTATAGTTCCAGTGAAGGGAAATCTTAATCCTTCAGCTTATCAAGGCATTTTGGACAATTCTGTGTTTCCCACTTTGTGGAAGCAGTTTGGAGAAGACCATTTTCTGTTCCAGCATAACTTTGCTTGCACAAAGAAAGATCCATAAAGGCATGGTCAGATGAGTTTGGTGTGAAAGAACTTGACTGGCTCACACACAGCACTGACCTCAACCACACTAAATACTGTTAGGATGAACTAGATTGGAGGTTGCAAGCCAGGACCTCTTGTCCAATATCCGTATCCCACCTCATAAATTCTCTTGTTCCCAGAAGAGTGGAAGCTGTTAAAGCTGCAAAGGGGGGGGGATCAACTCTATATTAATGCCTATGGATTTAGAATGGGATCTCATAAAAACTCCTGTAGGTGCAATGTGTAGAAGGCCCAATAATTTTGTCCATATACTTTGGCTCTGGCATAAGGCTTCAGAATACTTTATTAATCCCCAGGGGGAACTTGCTCGCATTACAGCCACTCTGCTCTGTATACATAAGTATCAGTAAGTAAGATAGCAATACAGTTAAGAAAATAAAATATAGAAAACCCATATATATGTATATATATATATATATATATATATATATATATATATAAGTTTGTATTTAGTTTTATGAACTTTCCTGTTTTCTATTACAAATCAAAGCTCTCCAGCAAGCTACAACCAACAATCTGCTCATTCTGCGCATCCACATATCTAAGATAATCACACACACAAATATTCAGTGAGAGATACTCAGAGCAATCCTCTTTTTATCCTTTATTTCTTAAAACAATAACTTGAAGCTTCCCTAGGTGTGAGGCATTATGGGGACATCTGTAAATTATAAGCAGGATTGCAGCTGCAGTAAAAACATAGGTTTCCCTGCTCGGGAAGTCTTGATTGTAAAATGCAGATCAGGCATGTCACATTAAGAAATCAGATTCTGCAGAGAACAGTGCATCAGCAGTTTCTGCCCCCTGTGATCACCGTACTAATTACCTTGTAAGCCATTTCACCTTAAGTTACATAAGGAGCAAGTCCACGGACACTCTCCGCTGTTGGAATACACTTCTTACCATTAAACACAAATTGTAGACATGTATACAATTATTTTCAGCTTTTCCAGTTAAATAGTGTATAAAGACTAGTTGTAACAGGTGTGGCTAACAGAAGAGGAAGCAAAAAAAGACAGTAACTTATAACTACTTTCATGCTGTGATAAACTATGTCTTGGAAATGTTTGTTAAGCAGGTAAAGATTTGCCAAGTGCAGGCAAGAGCTCATATATTCTGCTAGATTGCAAAGTAAAGACAGACACTTGTCATTGAATAGGAGGCGCTTTTAAATTAATGCTGAAAATGACAAAACGATTAGAAGAACAGGAAGAAGATTAAAAGTGAGAGAATCAGACATGACTCCAAGAGTGAAAAGAAATACCTGACATGTTTACCCTTAACAACAGGTGAAGTGAGAATTCTGAGTCTTACCAGATGTCTTGGTCTTGTCTCTTTACCCTCTGCGTGTGTGAGTCCGAGTGAATGACTGAGAGCTGGGAGCTCAGTTTACTCCCCTCGTACACGTCACGCACCAACCCTGCCCAAACCTGCAGAGTTTTCGTCACCAGAGCAAACACACAGACACATGCTGTAAAACACTCTCACTACCAAAGACTCTTTCTCTACCTCTCGCCACCTACAAACATACAGTGACTTCAGGATAAAGCTCTGCATTAAAAATATGAATTATTAACTCTTCAAAAAAAAAATCTCACCACCATCACCAGTAGCAGTGTATGTCCTACACGGACTGTCAATCATTCACTGTAAACCTCCTGAGGTCTCACAGATAAACTTGTAGGGTTCAACTTTGACCTCAGTGTTTGTGTTGCCTTCAACACGCAGTCGATCTTCCACACATTCATGGGAAGGATGGTAATTCAGAAGAATTCAAAAAACGAGACTGTTTGCACTTTGTGTGAGGTGAGCTCATTTATTGCACGCTTACGTTTGCGTGTATGGGTGCAGGTCTCAACTGAGCAGGAGGACACATTAAACAGGGAGTCTGGGGGCCCTCACCTAGGAACTTTTTAGCATCAAGCACCTAATTTCCTGCAATCTGGTGATTTTATCCACTGGCTTTAGACTTTTCTGCATTAATATATGATGGAAATCAGACCTGAGTTGACAACTCAACATATACTGGAACATACTGTGTCAAGAATTACTGATCAGCTTTTCTCACATACACTCATATTAGCCATCCTGAGTCAGAAAACCAGCTGTATTGTACTGTACTCATTTTCTGGGTTTAGATGTGAAAGCCAGCGTGCTAAGAGTTGATAATTTTGTGTGATATCATGATACGCTTGTATCTTTTTTGACCTGTTGAAATGCGCATGCGTCGCCTTTGCAGAAATTCATTAAAACCCTCAGATTTTAAGAGCTCAGATGTGTTTCAGCAAGATTTCTGCACAACCAGACAATATTACAACTATATCTGTATCTGATGATTCTTTAGGCATATTTAGCCTAAACTGGATAAGACAGTGGCGAGACTGTACAGGAAAGTGGGGAGAAAGTAAGGGGAAATAGTTCGGGGAGACTCAAACCCAGGCCCCTGCAAAAAGGACTCCAGTCTTCTTTATATGCATTACCTGTGCACTCAGGTGAGCTATAGCAGCACCTACAACTGATGAGCTTTATGAATTGCATACATCTCAGTTACGTCACTGAGACTAAAAACAAAATGTACAGATAGCATCATCTTAAAGACATTTTTAAACCTGCCTGTGTGCACATGGCAGCAGAGAAGAGGCTGTGCAGCTGCTGATTCCACATCGCTTTGAGTGTGATGAGTAAAATTATATTTACCAAAAAAAGCTCTGGTGGTTCTAAGAACTCTAAACACTTCAAATATATTTTTCTAAGTAAAAGACAAACAGCTGAAGAAAAAAGACCTCTACATCCACCCTGAAATCTGCATTTGTGTTTGTATGTACGTATATTTTTTGGGGTTTTTTTCATGTATGGATTTTATCCCAAATTTGAAAACTTTTTTGTTTTAAAATGTTATATGGAAAACAATTGGGGGGCTCCAGAAAACAATAACATACATCACATAATATTGCACCATTTTAGCACTTTTAAATATATATATTTTTTACGTATGTAGCTAATATTGCTAAAGATACAGATACACTGTACTGACCTGCAGATACACTCACACTACACCTTGCTAGCACTGGGTTGGACTCACTTCAGAGCTGCTTTGATTCTTTGTGGCATAGATTCAACAAGGTGCTGGAAACATTCCTCAGAGATTTTGGTCCATATTGACAGGATAGCCTCACACAGTTCCTGCAGATTTGTCAGCTGCACATAAATAATGTGAATTTCCCGTTCCACCACATCCCAAAGATCTGGTGACTGTGGGGTTGATGTTCAAGAAAACAGTTTTAAATGATCTGAGCTTTGTGACCTGGCACGTCATTCTGCAGGAAACAGCCATCAGAAGATGGGTACACTGTGGTCGTAAAGGGATGGTTGTGGTCAGCAATAATACTTAGGTAGGCTGTGGTGTGTAAACAATGCTCATCTGGTGGGCCAAAGTGGGCCAAGAAAATATCCCTCAAAACATTTACACCTCCAGCAGCCTGAACTATTGATTTAAGTCAGGATGGATCTGCATTTTCATGTTGTTTATGCCAAATTCTTATCCTAACATCTAAATGTCATAACTGTAATTGACACTCACCGGACCAGGCAGTCTTTTATTATCTAATTTTCCTTTATTTTCAGTTTATTGTTCTTAGATGACAGGAGTGGCACGCAGTGTGCTCTTCTGTTGCTGCAGCCCATCTGCTCCAAGGTTAGGAATGTTGTGCATTCACAGATCCTGCATTCCTCGGTTGTAACGAGGGGTTATTTGAGCTACTGTTGCCCTCTTATCAGCTTGAAGCAGTCTGGGCCATTCTCCTCTGACCACTCACATCAGCAAGGCATTTTCGCACAGAGAAATGCTGCTTGCTAGATATTTTCTCTTTTTTGGACCACTCTCTGTAAACCCTAGAGAAGGTTGTTTGGGGAAATCTCAGTAGATCAGCAGTTTCTAAAAGTACTCAGACCAGCCAGTCTGATACCAACAATCACGCCACATTCAAAGTCACTTAAATCACCTTTCTTCCCCATTCTGATGCTCGGTTTGAACTTCAGCAGGTCACCATGACCATTTCTACATGCCTGAATGAATTGAGTTGCTGCAATGTAATTGACTGATTAGCTATTTGCATTAAGGAACCATTAAACGAGAGTACTTAATAAAGTGGCCATTGAGTGTATACTGTAAGGTATACACCGATCAGGCATAACATAATGACCACCTGCCTACAATTGTGTTGGCCCCCCTTTTGCTGCCGAAACGGTCCTGACCCTTCAGGGCATGGACTCCACCAGTTCACCACTGGCACTGTTATAGACACTGACCACTGCAGACCAAGAACCAGACCCCACCAAGAGCTGCAGTTTCGGGGGCTGCTCTGACCCAGTCGTCAAGCCGTCACAATTTTTGTCAAACTCGCTCAAATCTTTACGCTTGCCCGTTTTTCCTGCTTCTAACACATCAGCTTTGAGGACAAACTGTTCACTTGTTGCCTGATATATCCCACTCACTAACAGGGGTCACATGAAGAGATATTCCGTGTTAATCACTTCACCTGTCAGTGGTCATAACATTATGCCTGATCGATAGGTTGACTGATAAGTAAAAAGAAAGTAAGATTTTCCACTTTGAACAGGTCTTGGTCAAAATTCAAACACCCAAACATCAGAAACACCTGAATAACTTTGCAAGGGTTGCAAAATAAGTCATTTAAATCACTGTGTCCCTAAATTGCACACCACAAAGAATAAAATCCTCTAAAAAATCCTTCAAGCGTTTATTATTTGGAGTACCGGAATGTTGCTTTGATTGCAAAATCAATGAACGCATCTATGAGATGAAGTGTTTCGATTTGAATGTGAAAACAGCTGATTCTGAACTACTTTCACATATTTATTCATACCCACTAGTATGTCCATGTAACACACTGAACTATTAGCCTGGTGGTAAGAATGTGTGTATACAGATTAAAATCAATTAGCCTGGTCAATGAGTGACTTAGTGTTTGTACAGTAAACACTTTGTATGGGTGGGACAGGGAGTGGGAGTTTGTTGGGTAATTATGTCAGCGCCTGTTTTTCTCAGATCAGGATTTAGAGTTCTCACACATCTTCATGTAGGAGCATGCAGAGGCTTAATGTGCAGCTGGGATGACACAACAACATCAGGAAAACACACTTTTAAGAGTGGAGTGTGATGTGATGTGATGTGATATTCATGACAGAAAGCGTGATAGGGAAGTGGTTACTGTCAGAGACGATAGTAAAACTTCCACCTCCCAGAGTCACGGGCAGTCTAGTCTAGTGCATTTGTGTGCAGATGCACTTCAGTGTCTGAATGAATCATCATGGATCAAAGATGGCGTGCATTCAGCTCAATGACTTCAGCTGCTCTTACTCACTTCCCACTGCATCTTCATCTTACAGTATGCCTCCACACACTCCATATATAGTCACCAAGCGGGCGACTTCCCTGCAGAGAGGGCGTAACGGCTGTCAATCACACAACCCTGCAACAATCTCAGCTGTGTTGCGGTTGGAGAATCCCCACCCATGAGGGTAATCACTGATGAAGGTGCCTGACCCTAAGAGCGGGTTGCCATGGTCCCTTTCAGGCAGAGACAAGTTAGGGTTTGGTAGCTTGATGATGAGGTGAATCTGAAGAAAATCAAGTAGACAAAAAAACCTAGAACACATAATTTTAAAGGGTGACATACAATAACAGACACACTCCATGACGAGTCGGAGAAGGTTGACAAAGTTGAGTCACACAGCTTTGCCGCAGGCTACTGAAAGTATTGCCTGACACACAGACAGAAAACAGATGTGCTGCTGGCTAGGTTTCCAAAAAAGTCAGTTATAAAGGAATTAGATTCAACCGTGTCAGCGGTTTTATTAAAAAACTTGGGCTCATAATACAAAAGGTGTTGCAAAAGAAAAGGCCCTGAAAGGCAGGAGAGAGACAAAGCATGTTGCAGGCAGCAAAGGTGCAGTGGTGGATGGAGAAAAGATCACACTGTACTCGGGATCCTTCATGCTTTCATTTTAAGGGGATATAATTGCTGAAATGTAACTTTTCAGTGCTGTATGTAACCCGGACTGCATTTATGCTGCAAGCCTGAGTGCCCAGTTTACACTGACTGCTCAGTCAGTCAGGGTTTCTTTTTTTTATTTCCAATTCTGGAAATAAGAAAAATGGCCAACAGGTTCATCTCCCAGAATTTAGGCGACTTCATTGTAAGCCAGACAGGTGAGCTGACCACAACCGCTTTGCCAGTTTGAGTCTTTACCTTCTTTAAACTTTGCTTTTACCTCTTTCTGACACTGCAGCCACAACCTTCTGCGGCCCCCTGTTTGGATAAGTTTTGCTTCTATTTAAGTATTGTCAAAACTGAAATGTGAGCAATTCCTCCCCTGGGATTAATAAAATATTCTGATTCTGATTGTAGGAAATCCTTCTCCATCGCCCGTCGTTCTTATTTGCATTCACCAAGTGCCTCCAGTGTCAATAGAATGACTTTAAAGCTGCTTGAATTTCAGTATGACTGCTAAAACTGAGGTCAATTTGTGATTCACATCTTTCTTGCAGACTGCTGTAAAGTAAGGAAGCCAGAATGATGCAGGTGCACATCTGGCTCACAATCCATCTCAATCCACCGGTTACTTTAATGTGTGAAGCTCTATGTATAGATGGCAGAGGGTCTCTCTCTCACACTCACACACACACATTATAACTAATGTTATACCTCGCAGTAACAACATTTTTATGCCGGCATTCCTTTCAAAAAAAAAAAAAACATGACTTGATAAAGAAAAAGTTCAAAAAGCCAAGAAGAATGATGTCATTCATAGGAATCATTGTGGCATTTACGCAAAATTGTTACACTGCTAGCATATCAATCATAGTACTGTAATCTGTTCAGCACTGCTGTTGCTTTTGTTTACACAAAAGCCATTTTTGTAATTTTTGGTTGATTTTAATAAAGGAGTTCATGTTTAAGTAAATGGGATAATTTGTTTTTTTATTGTGTTTTTAACCGTGGTATCAAATTTGGTATTGAGAATCATGTAATTCTGCTGGTATTGGTACCGACTACTAAATTTTTGATACCTTGACATCGCTATTGAGAAGTTAAGGAGGCTCGCAAGCAGTCAAACAGGTCATCTTGACAGGACAACACTGAAGATTACAATCCAATTTTTTGTAGCGATTCTCGCGAAGATGGAAAAGTGCCTGTAAAACAAAAACTTTGACCTTGACCATGTCCTTGAGCACAATTTGAGTGAAGACCCATTAGGTGAGCAAAGTTTCCAAGTTTCACTAAAATCTGACCTACACTCTAGGAGGCGTGGCAAATTTTGTGAGCTGTGGATGAACGGGTACGTACGACGGACGCCTCGCCATGGCATTAGCTCGTAGGTCCTTTGAACAGATGAGCTAAAAACACAAATGACAGACAAAAAGTTCCACACAAGTTTGGGGAGAGCAGGAGACAAGCGACAAAAAATGTTTTACATGATCTGTTTTTATTTTCAAGGCCAGGGACAGACATAATCACACTGTACAATGTAAAGAACAGTAATTATTACAGTAATAAATACATTATACACTAGTAGAGAAGTTACTTACAGGCACTAATTACACTGAAGCAGGCACTATCTGTTTTTACAGTGTCAGGTAACAGTAGCTGAGAAGCACTTTGCTCTTCAATATTTAGACTTTAGGAGATGTGGAAGATAATCACACACAGCTCCAGTAGATTAATCTATATCTGAAGCTTTTTCTCAAATACAGCTTTGATATGCTGCTACTGTTAAATACCAGGGATGTCCTGCCAGCTGAAGGCAAATTCAAGTGTTATTCTAGTGTTTTTCTAGTGTGTAAATGTAACATGAACGGTGTATTCTGTGTTTGTTTATTGCATAAGTCATTTATATGAGCTTCAGCAGGGTTGTTTGGTTATTCAGGGCTTCTGAATTTGTACATAAAAAGCTGTGTAGAACTAGTAGTTGTGTGAGGACACCATTAAAAACCAGCACTTGTGCTTTGAGCTGTAGCACTAAAGCTGGGCGTGGAACCCATTACTCATGTGTTTGTCATGCCCGTGTTGCACCGATTGTCTGTTAACACAAGTTCGTGTTGGGCTCAATGAAGACAAGGCAACAAATAGTTTCTAGGATTTGTTCACTGCTCGTCATGTCTACCTTGGCTCCACGATACCTATACCTTTACATTGTTATTACACAGCTTGAGTAGATTATTAACATGCCTTTGATGTTGATGACTTTTTTGAAGGGGGGAAAAAAGCATCTATTACAGCTAAATACTGACCACAAATCACACAAAAACAGAAGCCATGCATGAAGAAAGTGCTCTGTCGCAACCGATTCTTGGTCCAAAAACAGGAAAGACATTGGTGGCTGCACTGAGAAACCTGGGTACAGATCACATCTGGGTGACCAAGAGACCAGAGACAAGAGGCCGAGCCAGACTTGGAGCCAGATGCATAAAACTGTGTACGTTCAAAAATCTAAAACTGTACATATGAATATTTGATTAACAGCAGCCATTCTGAAACTGCGCATATGTACACAAGCCTGATTTTAACTCCCATTTATAACCATGAAAAGATATGGACACAGAGCCTGAACAATATAATGTTCGCTGATATTATCGGCCGATCTTTGATTATCACTGATATTTCGATAACGACATACAGTCATGAAAAAAAAACATATTCACAGGACTCTGTGCAGTGCATCCTTACTGCTTCCATAGGAATTAAGAGGATAAGCAGAAGTCAGGTGCTGCTACTCAAATGCAGCCAGTGTTCCCACCTCTATAAAAGCAGTAGTTTTGGCAGTCTGTTGGTCTGGAGCATTCTGGTGTGTGTTTGTGCAATGCTGAGGAGGAACGACATGAGCAACGATCTTAGAAAAGGAATCGCTGTTGCCAATCAAACTGGGTTCATTTCCCAACAATCTGAAGTCCTCATTCTACAGTCTGAAAGATTTTTCACAAGTAGAAAACTTTCAAGACAGCCATCAATCTTCCTAGGAGTGGACGTCTCAGAAAATTTACCCCTATCTTAGACCGTGCAACGCACAGACAATTTGCAAAAAACCCAGCTACATCTCAGACTCTTCAGGCCTTAGGTAGCATGGTGAGGTTCATGACTATACAGTTAGAAAAAAACTGAACACGTATGACTTGTTTGGAAGGGTTGCCAGAAGAAAGTCTCTTCTTTCTATAAGGAACATGGAAGCACTGCTTAAGTTTGCAAAGTTGCATATGAACAAACTACAAGACAACAATGTCCTTTGGACAGACAAGCCCAAAGCATAGATCTTTGGCTACAATGCACAGCCCCACTTTTGGGAAAATCAAAATACTGTAGATCAGCATACACACCTCATAACAACTGTCAAGCATGGTGGTGGAGTGGTGATGATCTGGGCTTGTTTTGCTGCCACAGAACCTGGGCACCTTGCCGTCACTGAGTCAATCATGAACTCCTCTGTATACCAAAGTGTTCTTGAATAAAACGTGAGGTCATCTGTCCGATAGTTAAGCTTATCCAAAAGTGGATCATGCAACATTACAATGATCCAAGCATAGTAGCAAATCTAAGACAGAATGGCTGAAAAAGAAAAGAACCAAGGTGTTGTGATGGCCCAGTAAAAGCCCAGACCTCAACATGACCGAAATGCTGTGGCAGGAGCTCAAGAGAGCTGTGCATTAACAAATGCCCGCAAACAATAAATTGAAGCAACACTGTTGCTTGATGAATGATGAAAGAGACTGATAAAGTCATGCAGAAAATGATTACTTCAAGTTTCTGCTGCTAAAGCTGGTTCTAAAAGCCATTTAATCGTGGGGTTAACTTTGGTTTTCCCAGGACTACATAGAGTCCTTTGAAAACTTTTTTTACATGACTGTATAGTTTTTTAATCACAACGCGGAAAAATACACCTGTGATAATTTAGAAATGTTGTCCTTACATAACTGCTCAGCAGAGTGGCTCAGGCTATAGCTATTCTCAGCACTGCCTGCAGTACATGCAGCTGAGTAGCAGCTACTAGTTTGTAAACTTAATTGCATGAAAGTTAATAAACACAAGTGTCTCTTTTCAATATAACTAACATACGCTATGATATGTATTTACATATATAAGTAATATCAGCTGATATATTATTAGAATTTATTTAAAACTTCCTAAATATCAATATCTGCTGCAAAAATCCTGTATCAGTCAGACTCTAGTAGACGTGCCCCTCCTTTGCATATAAGAACACTGTGTGCATGACGGGTTTCTAGATGTCAGTGAAATAAACATCAAAGAAGAAGCATTTAGACAGTGAAATGGAGAAAAGAAAATGCGTTTTGTTCGGTGATCTCAGTTCTGAAATTGCGGCCAAAACACAAAACAGAGGTGAGCGACTTTGTATGTTCAAAGCAAAGAGCCCTGGGAGAGGCAAAAATATTGTCCAACAATTCCAGAGTAGGTTTTCTTGACTTCATTAACACACCTTGAATTAACTTGCTAACATATAAACTCCTAACAAGAAACTGTGCGTGGAAAGATAAAAATTTATAATTTTTTGGTTTGCTTTATGTAAAATTTTGTCATTTCCCCCCCTAATCTCCACTTCATCCTGTCAGGCTCAGCTTACTCTTAAAAGAACACATTTTCACCCACGGCATGAAGCATACGTGAGGCACAGTCTTCCTTTATAAATATCAGTTTATGCGTTGATAAAGGTGCACACGTCATTTATACATCGGGCCCCTGGTGTAACTCGGCCATGAAAACATCTAACTGCTGTCAGGAATGAGAAACACCGCAGGAGTCCCACTGAGCTACGAGTAAACATGAATGATACAAGCATGTAATTCAGCAAGAAGACGCCTCCTCCGCCCTACAGCTTGAAGCAAAAATGTACCAGCAGTGCAACAGGGTGGCTTTTTCAAACTTTTACACTGGCGCCCCCATCAGGCAACCGTTTAACATCACCACCCGCTCTACTGCTAAACAAAGACATTAAACCCACTTTAAAAAAAGCAAACAAAACACACAGACTAACATACAGTCAGGACAGTTGTGACGAAACACACACACAATGTAGACACATTTACCACCTGATATATCAGTCAGTCATAACCGGGTTCTCTTCTAACAGATACTTTTATCTTTTACAGTATTTACAACGCAGAGTTATATATGCAGCATTAAACAGCAGAGTATATCGTACACTGTGGGTGTGTGTGTGCGCGCGCGCACGTGTTCCTCAGACCTCCACGGCAGGGTCTGAACCCAGTCCCTGAGCCTGCAGCGCCTCCTCCCTCTTCATCTTCGGTTTCTCTGTCCGTGTGTGCCACACCAGCACCTACAAAGCCAACACACGCAATCAATACAAAGCTTGGCTAAAATAGTGCTGAAACTACTACATGTGTCTGTATTTAAAATAAAGCAAACTCCACTGCACATTTCACTTCTCTCATAAAAGGCCTCTTTTCCTGCAGTTTCCACAAGATATAAATTAAAAAAAAGTCTTCACACACTGCATCATCTGCTCTAAACTAATCATAGAAAAGTTTTCATCCTTCTCTCTAACACACCAGCAATCTTACTTTAGAGCAGTTGTCCGCTTTGGGCTCCAGTTCATCCATGGTAACCAGTCCCTGAAGAAAGCTGCTTTCCAGTAAGCCCATTGGTGCCTCTCCATCGAAACAAGCCTCTGGATTGGCCAGGACCAATTTAAGGGACACAGCGAAGCCAGCCATGTCGATCGGAAAGGGACGACTAGGACGCCAGCCGGTATGGAAGCGAATAACCTTAAACCAATCATCAAAAACACAATCACAGCAAATTAAAATAAACTGAAGAGCTGAGCTTTACAGTACAATGTTAGCCTTAAGATTCGGTATGTTTGAGCTTTTTGTGATGTCGGGTTTGACAACATGTTCAGATTTTCCAACAAGCCACTGCCAGCTCATCAACTGGCAATTGAATTTAATTTAAAAGATGGAAATAGCCATCATGACTTCAACCACTGGTTTATGAAATTTTGTTTAAAAGCCCTGCCTTTTGCATTTTGGCTATTGCCATCAACAGCTACTTGTCACAAGGCAGCTCAATACTAATGCAAATCCTGATTTATCCTCGTTTTTAAATGTGATGGTAGTCGTAACTTAAAAAATGAACTTCGTGTTGTATTCAACAAGGCTCGACCCCAGTGAATGAAAACATAAGCTAACCAAGAAAGTGTTCACTGAGGCGATAAATGACATGAGAATCCGGGTTGTTTTCCAATATGTGTATAAAACTGGACTTATTTTTGCAACAAGGGAGTTGCCCCCTGCTGGCCACTAAAGAGTATGCAAGTTAATGCCACTCCTGCAAACAATTTTCAAACCTTGAGGCTACGTCAATCTTTTATATGCAGTCATGTGAAAAACTAAGTGCTCCCCATGATTCAGCAGCTTGTAGAACCACCTTTAGCAGCAATAACTGGAAGCTTTCTGTATGACTTCCTCAGTCTCTCAAATCATTGTGGAAGAATTTTGCCCCAATCTTCTTTACAACTACGCTTCAGTTCATTAAGGTTTGCAGGCATTTGTTTTCGCACAGCTCTCTTAAGCTCCTGCTACAGCAGTTTGATCGGGTTGAGGTCTGGACTTTGACTGGACCATTACAACACCATGATTCTTTTTTTCCTAACCATTCTGTCATAGATTTAATGGTGTGCTTGGGATCACTGTCCTGTTGAATGATCCAATTTTACCCAAGCTTAGCTGTCGGACAGATGGCCTTATATTTGACTCTAAAATACTTTGGTATACAGAGTTCACAGTCACCTCAATGATAGCAAGGTGCCCAGAATCTGTGGCTGCAAAACGAGCCCAAATCATCACCCATCCACCACAGTGCTTGACAGCTGGAATGAGATGTGTGTGCTATATATGCTGTGCATGGCACTGTGAAATATGGCCACACATCTATGCTTTGTGTAGTAGTTTACACATTCATCTCACAAGCGAAAGGTCCCTTGGTTGATTCCAGGTGGGGATACAAGCACCTCTCACCATGGAGGCTCTCACCATTTGGCATAAAACCTCAGCCAAATTACCAATGTGGATTAATCCGCTCTGGTGACCCCTTGAAGATTGCCACAGGTTGAAGAGAATACCAGAAAGCAGCCGATGGTACATTTTTTTATCTACGCTTTGGTGTCATCTGTCCAAAGGACATTGTTGTCTTGTGGTTTGATCAGATGCAACTTTGCAAAACAAAGTCATGTTCCTGTGTTCTTTATAGAAAGAAGCGACTTTATCCTGGTATCCATTTCAAAAAAAGTCATGTTTGTTTAGTCTTTTTCTAATTGTACTATCATGACCTTTAACATTTACAATTCTTACTAAGCCCTGTAGAGTCTTAGATATTGCTCTTCAGTTTTTTGCAACTTCTCTGTGCATTGCACACTCTGACCTTGAGGTGACATCCAATCCGGGGAAGACTGAGGCATTGTGCTAACACAACTGAATGCTCCAGACCAGCAAACTGTCAAAACTTCTGCTTTTATAGAGGTGACCACACTTGCTGATGATCAGTTAATCAAGTGCATCCAATTAGCAGCACCTGGCTGCTACTTTTACTTTCTTTTCAACATAACTGTATAGCAACTTTGACCACAGCAGACTGTATATAACAAGTCATCTTTAGAAGGTTGCAGTAGATGGCTGTCCCTTTCCTTAGCCTGGTTCTGCTGGAAATCTTTTCCTGTTAAAAGGGAGTTCCTCCTCCCCACTGTCGCCAATCGCTTGCTTATAGAGTCTAGTCTCTATATATACATATAATATATATCATGTGACATATCATTTAGTTTTGTAGCTTTATAGTTTTTATTCCACTTTGCTGCACTTACACTTTGCTGTTGCAACAATGCAACAGCAAATAAAGGACAAATAAAGGTTTTCTTATTCTTATTGAGTCTGTATCTGTTCAGTCATTCAGCCCTAATATCAACTATGATGAATGGCCGAAACACGCGGAAAATAAAGGTGAAGATAATTATATTTATATCAACATAAGAGAAACATTGTAGTATACTGTAAAGCACATATTAAAAGTTCATCCTTCATCTTAAAAATAGCAACATAGCAAAAAGTCATTAATATTTTAGCACATTTTCTGGAACTTTAAGTGAATCTAAGAGTCCTCCTTGCAAAAAGTTTGCAAATTTGTCATGACTGAGACCAGGGTTTTTCCTGTACAAAAAAAACAAGAAAAAGCCAAACAAGCAAAGAACAGAACTTGGCATCCCCCTAAAGAGGAAGTGGCCTTCCACGAAAGGAAAATATTCAGAATTGTAATTAAAAAAAAACACCAGCTTACCAGTTTCACCATTTTTAAGTGAGGTTTAATGTCCAGAAATAACAATGCTTATGTGCACTGTCACCCACCAAAGGCCCATTTTGAGCCAGGAAAAACCCTAATGAAAAACAAAATGCAGGATCCTCAGCTTTAAGAAAGATCTGTTAACTTCACAGTTAAAAAAACCAACAACCTACCTTTCCACCTTCAACCACAGGCCTCTCATACTTCATCCCTCCAACCAGCCCCACTGGCCACACTGACACCCGCTGGGTGCTCCTCATCTGAGACCAGAGACACCAGTAACAGATAAAATAAGGCCAAGACTAAAAGAAATACACATATTCATACACTCAAATTACCCACCTCTTTAAATAATTGCAGGCTGTATGTGTTGTCATCATCGGCAAAGTACACCACTCCTTGCTGGTTGTCCCCACCTGGCTGAGCCCTCCTGTCCTCTCTGAGCCACCGTAGCCCTTCATTTCTCTGCTCCACTCCGCGGGGCTTGAGCCAGCTGGGGTCACCCTGTGTGGGAGAATTAATGAATGTGTTAAAATTAGGGGAAAAAAAAGGCAGGAACATTCACCAATAAGACAAAAAACAAATCTGAACAAACCTCCTGTAGTTTGCGGTCTTTGGCGGTGGGCATGTGTAGGTGTGTGTAGGTCAGGCCACTCTTCATCAGGAGGTCAGTCACCAGAGGCGTCTTGTGTGGCGAGTCTTCCACCACGATCCAATGGAGCTGAGGGACATGGAGTAAAGTCTGGGACATACGAGTTAGCTCGGCCTTCTGCACCAACCTGGGCACAGATGGAAATCAGAGAGAGGGTGAGGTCAGTGAGTGAAAGCACATGGAACATGACAGTGGAGGGTGGAGATGAAATGGCCAGAGCGAAGAAAACTACCTCGCATATGTCGGCGTGATGACGAAGATAGTGGGTAGGGGAGGTTTGGCCGGCTGTTCTGGAGGTCGGTTTGTCGCCTTTAACTTCTTCATCTCCTCCTGAAGGCGGTGCAGCTCCTCCCGCAGCCGAGCTATGGTACGGTCTCTAGTTACGTCGTGCTCCGTGCAGTCACAGCGTTGGCCTGCAAAAACAAAAGCAAAGAGGAATTTTTCCACCTGCAAACATTACTTGTTGTACAGTACCGTGCAAAAGTTTAAGCCACCCCTCATTTCTTTATATTTTGCATCCAAGGAGCCAGACTTTCTTGTCATTTTTTCAAGTGGTCTTCAGCAACAGTTCTCCAGGCTTTCTGAATGTCTTTCAAAGTGGTTCTTTGGACATTGGCCACTTTTTCATTCAATTTGATCCAGACCTTGTACTTGACCATTTTCAAAGGAATGCTTTTTTGTGTTTGCTAAGCAACCTAACACTGACCTGTGAATCATTCAAGCATAAAAAAAGATACCCAACACAAGGCATGAACCAGTGCTGTGTCTTCACATAACTTAGGAAAGAAACCTTTTTAAATTTTATCTTTAGACACTATGTTATGAGCAGTCTGTCATAAAAACATATAATCTGTTTCATTTTTTTTTAGTTGAATCTATAAAAAAAATACCAAAGATAAAACAATTTGAGAGGTATGAACAGTATTTTTATACCAACAAGGTGATTCCCAAAAGGTATTAGCTCAAAACTTGACATATCTCAACAGTGTGCAGTACATCTCCAAAAAAAAGAGAGGAAACTGAAAAAAATAGAAGACAAAAGAAGTAGTGGGAGGCCTAAGAAACTATCTACAGCAGTACAGTATCTGAAAATGTTCCTAATAGATAGGAAAAATCCAGCAAAGACACAGGACCTTCAGTTGATCCATCTACTGTTTGCTGAAGCCTCATCAGAAATGGTCTGAATAGAAAGGTGGTGGTCAAGAAGCCATTCTTTTTTTTTTTTTTTTAAAACCTGTCCTGTCTGGCAGCATTAGCAAGCAGAATCGTCGTTTATTGTGCCAAACACATTTGATTTGCCAAAAGGAGTTCTATAAACTCTATAGGCTCCTCTTGTT
>VUQH01030555.1:8825-23928 GCA_015106775.1 Etroplus canarensis | reverse complement strand
AAGTCTTTTTTTTTTTTCTATAAACTCTATAGGCTCCTCTTGTTGATATATTTATTTATTTATTTATTTTTTGCCAGAGCAGACAGGTAGAGAAGAGAAAAGAGAGAAAGAGAGAAGAAGAGGACAGAGAGAGAAAAAAAGAAGCCATTCTTAAGGAATGGAAACAGGGAAAAAAGGCTGAAGCGTGTAAAATTACACGAGAAATGGACTGAAAATCAGTAGAAACAGGTTTTATGAAGTGCTATCAAAATTTAAAGTTTTTGGTTGAAATCATCATTAAAATACAGAGGAGAGGTCAGGAGAAGTACCACAGTGAGTCTCTACAGCCATCTGTAAAACACAGTGGAGGCTCTGTGGTGGTTTGGGGCGGCATCTCAGTCAGAGCTGTTGGGTTTGTCTTTCAATGAATGCAGAAAAGTACAGATTTTGATTCTGATCGGCAACAGCTTCATTTTCAACATGACATTAATCCCAAACAGGAACCACTGAGTGTAATTTTGTTTAATTTAGGAATAGACAGACTGCATATGAAAAGTTGTAATGCCTAGGAAAGTACCCTGATCTATATCTATTATTTTCTTCTTTGGATATACAATCCTGGGCTCAGCTTCATTTAATCTCTCTTTATACTAGAAAGAGGGAAAACATGAATATTAGCAGACTGTTGCATGAGAACAGTAAAACTGCACCTGCAAAGTATAAAAGGACAGGTACTTAAATAGCGCTTTTTTACTCTGAGTACTCAAGTCAGTTTTTTTTTTTTTTTTTTTTAACTACAAGCCTCATTCACCCACTCACACTCATGCAGTGCTTTATTCTATATCTTTAAGTGCATTTAACTATCACACACGCAATCACCCTCTGATGGATGCATCTGGAGCAATCTGGGGTTCACTGTCTTGCCCAAGGACACTTTGGCATGTAGACTGGAGGCTCAAACCGCCAGCGTTCCTGTTGGAGGACAACCTGCGCTACCTCCTGAGCCACAGCCGCCCCAGTGTACTGTGTGCCATTTTTAAAAGCCAGCTTCACATTATATATACACAAGAGCTATATATTTTTAAATCTGTATTACTGAATATTTAATATTTATATTCCAATACATTCTACATTCTTATTTTCTTGACATCATTTACACTTTATTTCTCACCGGGACTGCATAACGGTCAGTGCTGCTTGTCATTGTCTTTTTATGTCATCCCTTTTTGTTAAATGTCCTCAGCGAGTGGCTGCGAACCAGAGGGCTGCTGATGTGGTGCTGGTTCAATTCTCCCACCCCACTCCCCCGAGTAAGGCTCCGAACCCCCACTGTGCTCCTTGGTGCCTCTAAAGGGCTGCCTTGTTCTCTTTCACTTCTGTGTGTGTGTGTGTGTGTACCTACAAAAAAAATACAGTGTGTTGAGATCTGGTAATTTCCCCATTATCGGATTAATAAAGTATATCTTCGTCTTTTATTACACTGTTTATATATATCTGCACTAATATATTCTTTGTTGCATATGTAGCACCACGGTCCGTGCTTGAAATGACAATAAAGAGCCTACTTGACTTGGCATGGCATGCTGTTTCCCACACAATCTACATATTTCCCTTTTTCCCAGCCAAAGGCAGAGATTAGGGATGGCTCAGGACTTTTACACAGCGCCATAAGTGCACGTTGTGATCCACTCCCGGCTGAGAGTCCCTTACCGAGCTGCATCAGTGCATAGACGAGGCCCAGGAGGGAGACCATGAAGTAGAGCACAAACACAGTCTTCAGCTTCAGCTTCATCCTCGTTGCCATCGTGTGTGGACCAGCTGAGAGGTGACAGGGAGAACCGGCCGCTCACGATTCTCTGGAGGCCGAGCTCAGTTCAAATGTGCCAAATCTGAGCTTCAGCATTCAGCTGGCTAACAAGCGCTGCCATTCAGCAACATCCGCCTGAGAGCAGCTTAAACCTGTGGAGGTTAAATAACACGAGCATGGATTCAACTCAGCGATGAAGCAAGTGCGAGCTAAGCTGTGCTAACCCCGCAAACATAACACGGCCGGGCCGCTAGTCCTCAGCGCTTACCGGCGGAGGGGGAGAACCGGAGCGGCGGAGCTCAAAGCTTCATGTCATCTCGGACAGATGTGAGCGGAGGCGCCTCACGGCGTCCATTCATCCCGCTGAGCTGGGACGCCTGTCTGCAGCTAATGTACCAACAGCTTCCTACTCCCGTGCACCGCCGTAACGAGTCCGCACAACACTTACAGTCGCAGATGGTTCCACGGGGGGGGGATCAAACGTACTGCCCGCGGGCCACAAACGGCCGGCCGAAGCGTCCAGTCCTATCACATGCCAAAAACTCAGTTGTTAGCGCTGTTGCCTGACAGTAAGAGGGTCCTGGGTTCAAACCCAGGCACGGCCCTTCTGTGTGGAGTTTGCATGTTCTCCCCACAGGTTTTCTCCAGGTGTTTCTCCTGCCACTGAAAAACATGCTGGGGTAATGCTGCCTGTCAGCCCAGGACACTCTCGCAAAAGAGATTTTTAAGCTCAAGAGTTCACTTCCTGGTTAAATAAAGGTTAAAAAAAATTGGCAGAGGTTTTACACTGGATGCCCTTTCCTGACGCAACCCTCCATGGTGAGAGGGGCTTGTGTGCCCACCTGGAATCAAACCAGGAACCTTTGGCATGTGAGGCGAATACCAGAGATCTATAAAGATGTTTTAATTAGCACAAGGACTGAATTGATTATAATTATGATTTAGTCTTCATTTTCTTCCACTATATTTATATTTACTATATATTTTATTGCATTAGCTTTAAATACTGTATAAACTATGGTTTAAATTTGGAATATTTATGCTACTTTAAACTTTGACACATAAAGGTAATATATTTAATCTTCATTTTCTGCCCCAGGATTTGTATTCACTTCACACACACACACACACTACTCAAAAAGTTAAGGATATTCGCCTTTCGGATGAAATTTCAGGAAGCACCTAAAATGCACTACAACCTTTACAGGTGAACTTAATTTGACCTTTTCTACACTTTTGAATGCACATGTCCAAATGTTCAGTGTTTCAGTACTTTTTGCATAACTTGCTGTTCTCTTACAAGGTCTTTAACGGCAAAATTCACAGCTGGCGTTTGATCCTCAGATTGACCAATACATTTCCTGATTCAATTAGAACTGGTATTAAAACAGGCCTCTTCATCATGCTGTTCACATTCTGACATCGTGAGACCAAGACGACACCAAACAACTGATCAACAGTCCCTCGCCATTGCGAGGCTTACAAACAGGATGTTCTCAGAGGGAAGTGGCCACTGAGTGTCATCAGCAGGTTGCAACAGAGAGACTGGAAGAGTCACAAAAGTCAAGCTGTAATTGGTGGTCAAGGGCACATGACAAATTATTGAGACATTGACATTTTTGCTGTGGTATACCCACCACTGTTGTCAGCTTTTGTTTCAATAAATTGTTTGAGATGAGGAAATCACCACTGCGTTCTTCTATTTAAATGTCCTACTTTCATGATATAATATCCCTGTAGCATAAACTTTTTACATTTTCCATATATTTCACACAAACCCCAAATATCCATAACTTTTTGTGAGTAGTTTGTGTGTTATTATATATATATATATATATATATATATATATATATGTATGTATATATGTATATATATTTATTATCATATTCACAAATGATAAGCAGGTACGTTTAGGCTGAAGTCCTGTTGACTGCAGTTTATTTACCAGTATAAATAAGGCTGTTAGTCATACCAAATGATAATATGGTAATAACTGTAGTAAATGTACCTTCCCCTATATTCTCCTCAAGGGGTCGCCACTGCAGATTAATTTGCACTGGTAGTTTGGGAGATGTTTCACACTGGATGTCCTTCCTGACACAACCCTCCATGGCGAGAGAGGCTTGTCCCCCCACCTGGAATCAAACCAGGGGCCTTTCGCTTGTGAGCCGAATGTGTAAAGTACTGCACTACAGGGGACACAGTAATACCTATAGCCTACTACCACAGACATAAAGTTAGTTATTTAAATGTTTAATACAGAAAAAAGCAGCTGTAGATGACGGAAATCAGTTTTTTCCTCTACAGACCATTCCTTTTTGGCATGACACCAGCCCACTGGATGGCTTCAGGGGCGGGTCTAAAGGGGGAGCCTGGGTCCACCCCACGCCCCCCAAAATCATGTTGTCAAGCTAATGCAATCACTGATAGAAATGACAGCGGGGATAAAGAGGTCCGGCTCCCCTTTTCCAGCGAAAGACAGCTTCGTCGTCCTCAGTGCGTCATTATAAATATATTGGTTGTGTCAAGAAGGGCATCTGGTGTAAAACCTCTGCCAAATTACAAATGAAATTACTGTGGTGACCCCTTGGGGGAATATACATGGGAGCAGCTGAAGTCGCATTGCATATTGTAAATATATGACTAAGAAATTTTACATATTACATGAGGTGGAAACAAGCCCCTCTCATGATGGAGGGTTGCTTCACTAAGGGCATCTGGAGTAAAAAAAAAAAAAAAAACCCCACTGCACATTTACCAATAAAGCTCCATCCGCTGTGGTGCCCCTTAGGGAAAATACAAGGGAGCAGTCAAAGGTGTATTTTTTCTTTTCATCTTAGAAACACCCCTGGTTGGCTTTGGTAAATGTGAAAGCTTGAAAGGAGGGCACAAAAATTTGGACCTTTAACTGCATTTTAATCAGTTTTAAAGTCTTCTTACTGGCAAACACTCGGGTCCAGGAATGGCTCTCCAAGTCCCGTCTCATATTAAATCCTAAAAAAAAAAACAGTCTGTAAGATGTTTGCCAAACAGCCAGAGGAGGTAACATATTCTGTGTTCCTGCAGGGGAGGAGCTTGACATTGCAAATGAGTTCAAATATCTTGGGCTCACTCTAGACTCCAAAAGTCAGCAAAAAATTTGACTAATAATTACAAAATTTAATTTAATTTACAGATTTTTAAGCAAATTAGGCCATTTCTGACAGTCACTGCAGCTAGGATGTTCCTACACTTAATTTTTCCACATATTGAGTGTTGTTTCATTATCTGGTCACTCACAGGTATTCAAAATAAAAAAAAAAAAAATCAATTATAAGTGGTGTTTAAAATATAAGATGTTGCATGGACTTGCCCCACTTCCTTTAAATAGAGCTCTTAATAAAAAGTCTGAACGGCTCCAGGGCCACCACTAGAGGGGACCATGAGGCATCTTATAGGCGCACCACATTTGTACAAACTACACAAATATGGTGCGCCTAGAAGACATAAGACAATGGCAATAAAGGACTCTCTCTTACTTTCAAGGCACATTTTAAACAATGGATGATGGCTAACCTCTTTTTGCTCCACAGGGTGTTTCAAAAAAAAAATTTACATAACGTTAGTGACACCTAGTTGTGGTCTTTTAAAACGCTATGCAACGCCCTTTCATGTGGTAAACATTTCATTCATGGGCAGTTAGCGGTTGCAGATACAGTAATTTCAAATCGGGTCCATCGTTTTGAAACACCCTGCATTATGTAAGATGTGTATAATTTTTGTCTGTAGCATATCAACATGCTTTGCTTCATTTTAGTGGGCCACCAGCTTTCACTGCATGTAATATTATCAAACATGTCACAGTCACATGTACAGTGATAGACCGAAGAGGAAAAAGCTGTCTTTTACAGAAAAAGGGAAGCCAGATCTATCTTCTGTTTATTGTCTGCCAATGATTGCACTGACATGACAATACAGTTTTGAAGGGGCCAATGCCACCTCAACCCCCTTTTAGACCCACCCCTGATTGGCATTTTAATCATGCTTAACCGCTGTACAGATATTTCCTTTTCCACAAAAGTATACTTTCCTGTTAAAAATAACAGATTTAAAAAAAAAACAAAAAAAAAACAAAACGAGGCATATCTTGAAAAGTCAAACAACTTTCCTTTATTCGAACATTATTTGTAACATAAAACACCGACAAGGCAGAATGACTTAGTTTTCCCTTTCATTGTCATTTATGGACAGGACTATAACACTCACCCTCAAACACTGAGTTTTTTTCTTTATTAACATCATGTTTAAAAAAGTGTTTCACCTGTAAAAGGCCAAGAAATGAAGATGGATCCACAACAGCTTATATACTTATATATATTTATATACACATTGAGAAAAGACCAAGAGAAGGATTTCTAATTTCGTTAGGGTACATAATCTTTTTTCTAAAATCAAAGTTCTCACCAACTTCAAAATAAACTGGTTAAGTTCAGGCTCGTTTTCCAACCTAGGAAAACTTTTACTTCAAATGAGCCTTTTTAAAAAAAAGAAAAAAGAAACACTGCCCACATGCCTGGATTGAATGTGACCACTGAGCACAAATCTAGAGTCAGGTCAAACTGTATTATATTTACTTTCATGCAACTTCACATTTTCAAAAAAAAAAAAAGATAAAACTAAAATCTCCTCCCACATTCCAGCGTTATTACTTTTCTGTTTGTGTTTCTTTAAATATGATGGTACAACAAACAAAAACAAAAAAACCTGACTCCAGATCTGAGCTGCTGGTCAATCCAATCCAGCTAGTAGCTAACTGACTGACAGCATGGCTGTGAAGTAAAACAGATGAGGTTTGATTATGTTTGATTAACCTGAGAAAGAGAGAGAGACTGTCAGTAGATTGATCTACTACCACTATGTACAACATTTTTTAAACTGTAGCCTATGAAGTACAAAAGAATGACAGGTACTCCAGTCCCCAAACAAGAGAAGCTTTTAGTCATTTTTTTGTTGCTCGTGATCAGAATTCAGCCCAAGCAATACAAACAAACATGTCCCCAGGTGCTGAGTGTTACTTTAGCAGGAAACAACCACAAGCTTTCATCCCAAGATCTGGACTCTCAAAGGGTTTTCTTGTGATAAACTGTTCTTTTGTATAACAGAGATTATTTTAATACCTGGTATCATAAAAGGTGCCTATTTACTTCACATACTCTGACCAGGCATTTAGGGAGAGTTATCATGCTTTTTCCTCATTTTCTGTCATACATACACTGTTACAATGGCGGATGCTCATACTACATATTCCAATAACAAGGTCCATATATGCATAAGTAATCCCCGTACGTCTGAAACTCAGGCTTCCGACAGTTCTTCTAATTTTGGCGGTATATGATCCTTATTATAACGATCTCAGGCACACAGCCCTGGCTGTGAATGAGGCATTTTCATGCACCCCTGCTTTATGAGGGGCAGTCAATCAGAAGAAAGTTAGCTTAAAAAGGGACAGGAGTTAAAAACGCCTTATTTTAGACAGTGGATGAACTTGAGGGCTGCACGAAGGCCCAGTATAAGATAAATAAGAATTATTCTCATAGGTGAACCATGCAAAACTACTCCCTTCATGAAAAATAAAAAATGGAGCTGGAAGATAGCATAAAAAAATCTCCTTTAATGTTATCAATCTCAAATCTAGCCTTGATAGGACCAGATTAAAAACAATTCAAAACACACCAATTAAGTCCAGAAACACACCAAAGATTTTGTAAACAGATGAGGAATCATTATGTTACAGCAGCCTTTCTGATAATGTCATATCCAACATCCTAAACTGGCATTGAGATTGATTAAAAGAACAAGCAGCTTTAAGAAATATCAAACCTCTGCTTGAGCTTTAAATGTCCTGCAACTTCCCATTTCACACTTTTCCTATCAATCATTGGAGACTTGCAGGAAATGTCTGAGTAATGCTGTTAGAACAATGTGAGAATTTTAGATACTGGTTCACACAGTGCACCTTAATTTCAGAGGCCGCTGCTGTGTAATCCTAGACTACATTTCTTTTATTAATCATTATCAAACTGTGGCATGCAAGCTAATGAGAGAGGGCTAGGAAAACAAGTTAAGAGCTGAAACTGGAAAAACAGCTTCCTTAAGTGCACTGCCAGTACCTTCATTAATGCATCCATTCACATGTCGCTTTCAAGCGGCATTCTTAAATCAATATGACTTACTCACTTGCTAACAAAATATGCAAGAGACTGGATGGAGGATGGTTTCAGTAACTTTAAAATGGGCCCAGCAGTAGCGTCAAATTCAACTCGATCATCAGTACTTTTTGGAAATTAAGGAGCAAAGAGGCGTGACTGCAAATTCAAAACGCGACCACAAGTAAAAGCAGCATAGCTGGGGTGGTCTGTCATGATCACTAAAGGCCTGGAGGGACAGGTGGATGCAGGACTTACAAAAAGTGAGCGAGCCTCTCATCTGTATCGTAAGATAGTGTGTGGAAAAGAGGACAAATGGTCAAATAATGCATTTTCACAAACTAAGCATGTCTTCAGTTACAACATTCACCTCTGATAAAGTATGAAATGGATAGGGAGGGTCATACCATGATTATTTACTAAGCTGGAGGCAAATTTACAGCAACTGATGAGAAAACGTAATCTTTAACTTCTTTTACTGGGCGACTCAAAGAAAAAAGGCAACCTTGGACATCTGTTAAGTTATAATAATTAAAAGCACGGGGGGGGGAACCATCAATACATTTACCTGAATAGAGGAGATGGGTGGTGCTGATAGTGTATCGTAATCATCTAACAGTAGTATGTAACAGCTGCTGCTAGCTGCAGTGCTTCTGTTAAAGATCAACTTGCAGCTTGAGTTATAACAGATAATGTCAGAGTGCAACAGGGCTTCTCATGCTGCTTTCAAAAGGACCTAAACTTGCTTACAGTCAACCCAATCCTGGGACCCTGGTTCGGTGAAACAAGCACGTAGTCTCAGTGCAAAAGTCCCAAAGCAATCACAGCTTGGATTACAGAAACTGGCCAACTCAAAATTGCATCTGCTTAGTGTTGACAGTATCGTTTGTGATTTAAAGAAGTAGTAACTACTACAGAAAAATCCTATTTTACACTTGAGAGACCAGAGGTACTAAGTTTCTCTAATACACCTCAAGGCTGGCAGCCAATTTTAGGTCCCAAAACACAGTTTAAGAAGCAGAACGATACAATACACTACAGCACACATTAGGAGATGAGAGCTGCACGGGTGGAGGTTGGTCTCAGTGGTAGGCAAAGTCAGTTTATTCCTGACTGGAAACTACTACTGGACAAAACAGGTATAACAATGGAAAAAGATGGCTTGGACAATGAACCAAGAGGCTGGAAAACCAAAAGGAAAACAAGAGGAGCTGCGTGTGAAAGTTTGCTGCTTATAGATGGCCTGTCATCTGCCTTCAGCTGTTTAAATTCAGACCGCTTGTTGATTGATAGGCAGCTCAAGCTTTCACACGCAGCTAGTGAAAGTTGCTGGCTTTTAACCAATCACATGGCAAAGATGATCAGTGGCAGCAGCCCCCACAGTGCCCGCCACCATGGGTGTGCCCCGCCGAAGCTTCGCCGTGCTTGGTCCGCCTGCTGAGGATCTCGTAAGAGCAGTCGTCTCCACAGCAACCGGACATGCTCGGTGAAGTCTCATCGATCTCAAACCTAGAGGTGAGGAGCGAGAGTGAGGTTCATTAGCAAGGAAGGAGGAGGTTTCAGGTGCTTCCTGCCTGAATGTGAACTTTATACACTCAGCCATTTTGTTAGGTACACCTGTTGAACTCCTCGTTAATGCAAATATCTAGGCAGCCAATCACATGGCAGCAAATCAATGCATTTAGGCATGTAGACATTGCCAATATGACGTGCTGAAGTTCAAACAGAGCATCAGAAAGGGGAAGAAAGGTGAAGTAAATGACTTTGGATGTGGCATGGTTGTTAATGCTAGATGAGCAGGTCTGAGTATTTCAGAAACTGCTGATCTACTGTGATTTTCCTGCACAACCATCTTTAGGGTATACAGAGAGTGGTCCGAAAAAGAGAAAATATCCAGTGAGTGGCAGTTCTGTGTGAAAATGCCAGAGCTCCAAGCTGATAGGAAGGCGGCAGCAACTCAAATGACTGCGCCTTACGGCCAGGGTATGCAGGAGAGCATCTGAACACACAACAAGTTGATTCTTGAAGCAGATACGCTATAGAAGCAGAAGACCATACTAGGTGCCACTCCTGTTAGTTAAGAAAAGGAAACTGAGGCTACAATTTACACAGGCTCACCAAAAATGGACAACAGATGACTGGAAAAACATTGTCTGACGAGTCTCATTTTCTGCTGCTACACTTGGATGATACGATCAGAATTTGGTGTAAACATCCTGTCTTGTACCAGCGGTTCAGGCTGGTGATGTAATAGTGTGGGGGATATTTTCTTGGCACACTTTGGGCCCCTTAGTACCAAATGAGCATCATTTAAATGCAACAGCCTACCTGAGTATTGTTGCCGACCATGCCTGTCTTTTATGACCACAGTATACACATCTTCTGATGGCTGCTTCCAGCAGGATAACACATCATGTCCCAAAGCTCAAATCATTTCAAACTGGTTTCTTGAAAATGACGAGTTCACTGTATTCAAATGACCTCCACAGTCACCAGATCTCAATTCAACAGAGCACCTTTGGGATGTGGTGGAATGGAAGACTCGCATCATGGATGTGCAGCTGATAAATCTGCAGCAACTGTGTGAGGCTATCCTGTCAACATGGACCAAAATCTGAGGAATATTTTCAGTATTCTGCTGAATCTATGCCATGAAGAATTAAGGCAGTTTTGAAGGAAAAAGGGGAACCAACCCAGTATTAGAGAGGTATACCTAATAAAATGACTATGTGCTAAGTTACTGAAGCGTTAACATACTCATAATAGCAGCCACATTAAGATGTCATGAAAATTAGATCTGTCAGAGCCTCAAGCTAAAGCGAAAGTAAATGATAATTAAATAAGGTAGCACCATGATGTCTCCATTGTCTCAATAACCGCCCTCATTTTTACAGCAAAACTGTCAGAACAACAATACAGTTTTGTTACGAGATCCTGATCTTGAAATCAAGATGTAAGGAATTTAATCCTTGGTGTAATCCAGTTCAATAGACTAAATGTGAAATATGAGCACAAACTTTCTGTAAGTTCCCTGAGTTATGGTGTCGAATAATGGCCAGAAAATCGTTTTAGCTGAAGAAGATTGTGAATTTGACTTTTTGAATATAAAATCTGGGATTGCCATAGTTGGAGCTGGCAATCTGGAGCTCAAAAACTCAACTTGCGCGGTAACTGTCAGCTTTCGCTAACAATTCTGATTAGTTAATCCTGGATTCCAACCAAATGCTTCAGCTATATTTGAAGAGGTTTCTTCAGTGCATTGCAAGGATGAGGCTCAGCAGAACAGGATTGAGCTATAACCCAAAAACATAATTCCCCAGGAGGCATAAACAATGGGCTGTGAACATACGGCAAATGTGTTGCTATACAAATTATGTTAAAGAAGGAGTTTGATTTGTTTTTCACCTTACATTACACTCCTGAATCCACGCTCAAATACTGAACAGTTGGTCATTAAAGTTCAAGTTTCAGCCAGTGTACTCACTGTAAAGCTTCTCTGAAGAACTGGTAAGCCCCGTGGTTATGTTTAAAAACTGTCAACATCACTTTCTTCATCTGCGTACTGGACAGAGAGGGGGAAAAAAAAAACAAATGCATTAAATTCAGTTTTACATAATGAAGACGTAACCAGAGACTGTGCATAAAAGATGGATATAGTTAACTGAGCATTCTGACCAGTTTTGAAAGCAGACTTGGGTAGCGAGGGGTGGCTCTGACGGCGAAACTGAGGGACGGCGCAAGTACAAGGTAGCCATGTCCAAAAGCACACCCTGCTTTATTGTACACTTTACTCTAAAATGTGACCCTAATTTATAAAACCAACAACATACTGTAGAGACTTGAACTTAGTGATTGAGACAAAAAAAAACTCATTAGCAAAGTGTTTACTGAAACCATAACACAAGCAAGTAGTGGGTTAATTTTCTAAGACTTGTGTAAAATCATAGTTCTTTGTGCAACTAGAGGCATCGCACAAAGAACTATGTGTAAGAGTGCAGGTTTAACACACGTCCGCATTAGCTTCACTTTTCAGTCCATCCTTTATATACAGTCTATTTATTTGAACGACATCTTCTTTGAGTGTTTTTTTAGTTTTCTTGATAACAAATAAAGATTTGTTATTTGTTAAGATTTGTATTTATGTGTGCATCTCTGAGGAGTAACAAACATGTTTGCCTTCCTTGTTTCAAAGGGGAATTCACACATTTTACCATGTTGCATACATCCATACTTTCTTGCTTACGGTTTTTCTTCATTGTATTTCTTTGCATTAATACAGGGTAAAGCCTTATTCGTTAAAAGCGCATACAGTGAGCAAGTTTAAAAGCTTTCTTTGATGAAATAAACCACAGCGGTCGTTCTTACCTGTTTGCAATGAGCTGTAGTATCTGGATGAGAAACTTGCCGAGCCCTTTCCTCTGCACTTTGCTCTCTAACTGCACCTCGTAGCTGCAGAGTAAAGAAAAGACGTGAATTTCAGAATAAATTAATAAATTGTGTGCAAAAAGTTTGTCTTAAAAAGTCCACCAACACACAGCTGGGTACCTCACCAATATAAAACCTCCTCCCCACACTCCACATCAAATCGGAAGTGGGAGAAAGCCACAGGAGCAGAGTCGGTGTCACGGGCCAGCAGGTACCAGGCCCTCTCGTCGTTCATCTCCTCCCTCTTTTCCCTCTCTTTCCATCCCCACTCGCTCTGCTCATACCTACAACAGAAAGAAAACGGAGCCACTTGAACATGACATGATAACTGTGACTCATGCTGCTCAGAAAGGTTTCCAAATAGAACAAATTGTAATTCAACCTGTGGTCTCCACTGCCTACTCTGTGTGGTGTAATTCACACTCGAATAAAAAGAGTCAGAGCCACATGTTGCTGTGTACCCATTTGATATCCAACATGGCTGCACAAAAAGAATATCTGGCTCATCTGCACTCCTTCTATAAAAGATGGGTCACTCTGTTCCTGAACTACTTCTAACTTTGGGATCAGGAGAGGAAAGCCTCCTTACAGTGTCTGCATGTTGGCTCTGGTGAGTTCGAAGGCCCACTCCACAGACAGTGGGTTGAGCGAGGTCACTCTCCTACACTCTATCTGCAGGTTCAGCCTGAAACAGGAGGACAAGTCAGCAAGGTCAACCACATCACTAACGTGTGCGTTTATTATGAGTCTGCATCACAGTGGGAGACAAACCTTCCCTTCATGCTGCAAATAAAACAAGTATGAAATTCATGGCAGAGGCTACTGAATAAACCCTTTGTAAGCGTGCAAAGCTGTACGTACCCATTTCTGTCATATTTTTTAAAGGCTGGGAAGGCAGCCAGTGGGTCTTCGAGCTGGAAGAAGAAGGGGCAAACTTAGACTATGAAAACACACAACTATCAACAGTTTTCTGTATTTTCAGGCTCTTGTTTAAGTACCCTTCAGGCTCAATGATCTGAAAAGCCAAATAGCGGCAGGACAGGCAGGAAAATGTCATGGCTATCAGTGCTATAGTGCCATAATAATGGCACCAAAGTCAACGTTTCCCTTCCACTGTGAATATATGTAATCTAAACTTAACAACACTCTCCTCCTTGTCTAGATTATAGCACATTGGGCTACTCAGGCCTTAGCAGGCTTAAATAACCAAGGCCAAAGAATCTACCAGGGGCAGAATAAAATGGTGTTTTGTTCATTTGAAACAGCAGTCCAACCACTAAAAAGATGAACACCGCTTTAGGAGAATTTCTCGCATTCCTTCTCTGTTGGCCCATCCACCGCAGGGGTATTAGCACAGCGCGCCCCATTTTTGAACAAAGTGACACAGAAATGCAATAAGCCTAGGCAGGCCCTTTAAGAGCCCACTGAGAAAGCTGCCGCTGCAGCTCAGCTGTTGAGTGAGCTTTCTTTTCCTCCAGTTTACTAATGCTCTACTCCACCTCCAAGCTGCAGGAGCTGTGCATTCAAACAGAGGGACGGGGATTAATGATGCAGATTAATTATGCATAAAGGCACATATGGTGCAGTATTTGGCTTTCCCATCATGTGCATATCAATTACGGGTGTAATCAGGGTGAGGAGGGCATCACCAGGCTTCTCTTGACATTACTGTAACTTTTCAGGGGGGAAAAAAATAAGCACAGCTCGCTGTGGAACAGCATGCGAGAGAGCAAATAAAATATCAAAGAAAGCATTTAGAGTGGATATAGAAAGTGAACACACCCCTGTTAAAATACCAGGTTTATCTGATGTTAAAAATTATGAGACAATAAATCATTTCAAAACTGGCCTGTACAATTTAACTGAGCTGGTTGCATAAGTGTGCATACCCTGAAACTAATACTTTGTTGAAGCACCTTTTGCTTTAACTACAGCATTCAGTCTTTCTGGGTAGGAGTCAATCACCATGACCCATCTTCACTTGGCAAGATTTGCCCACTCTTCCTTGCAAAAACACTCCAAATCTGTCAGGTTGTGACAGCATCTCTTGTGCCCAGCCCTCTTCAAGTCAACCCCCACGGATTTTCAATTGGGATTTAGATCTGGGCTCTGGCTGGGCCATTCCAAAATGTCAGTGTTCATCTGATGAAGCCATTCTTTTGTTGATTTGGATGTATGCTTGGGGCTGTTGTCGTGCTGAAAGGTGAAATTCCTCTTCATCTTTACCTTTCTAGCAGACATCTGAAAGTTTGGGACCAAAACTGACTGGTATTTGGAACTGTTCACAAGTCCCTCCACCTCAACAAAAGCCCCAGTTCCAGCTGTGGGTTGGTGTTCTTCTGGTGAGGTGCGGTGGTGCACTCGTTTCAGCAGACTGTCGCATGCTTTTGGGAGACCTGATTTATGTTTCTGTAAAATTCAGCCAGGCCTGGATGTTTTTCTTTGCAAGAAAAGGGTTCCATCCTGCAACCCTACCCCATAGTCCAGACATATGGAGAATATGAGAGACTGTTGTCACATGCGCTACACAACAAGCACTTGCCAGAAATTCCTGCAGCTCCTTCAGTGATGCTGTAGGCCTCTTGGCAGCCTCCCTGACTAGTTGTTGTCTCGCCTTTTCAATTTTCTTTTTTTTTTTTTTTTTTTTTGGGGGGGGGGGGGGGTTCCTTTTTTTTTTTTTTTTTTTTTTTTTTGTTTTTTTTTTTC
>VUQH01030552.1:2159-13757 GCA_015106775.1 Etroplus canarensis | reverse complement strand
TGTCTGTAATTTTACAGTTTTGTATACTATTTCTAAAAAACAGAAAAACTACTGTAAAAATTTAGAGTTATTAACCATAAAATTAGGATTTTTTTTTACAGTGTAGAAATTGCTTTCTGATATGGGTTGGTAATATAAAACATAGATCTGCTAATAAATTTTGTTAGTTTACCAGATTAAGCCAGCAACAAACACTCACCAGCCAGGTTCAGCTGCTCGTTAGTGCAAATTTTTAATCAGCCAATCACATAGCAGCAACTCAGTAACCCCTCCCCCCTTTGCAGCTTTAACAGCGTCCACCCTTCTAGGAAGGCTTTCTACAAGATTTTAAGGCGTGTCCGGGTGAATTTTAGCCCATTTATGCAGAAGAACATTTGTGAGGTCATGGATGTTGGATGAGAGGACCTGGCTCACAAGCTCTGTTCTAGTTCATCCCAAAGGTCTTGGATGGGGTTGTGGTCGGGGCTCTGTGTGGGCCAGTCGAGTTCTTCCGCACCAAAGTCATCCACTCATGTTATAATGGAGTTTGCTTTGTGCACTGGGGCACAGTCATGCTGGAAGAGTGAAGGGCCTTTGCCAAACCGTTGCCGCAAAGCTGGAAGGATAGAACTGTCCAAAATGTCTTGGTAAGCTGAAGCATTTAGATTTCCCTCCACTGGAACTAAGAGGCCCAGGCCAGCCCCAGATAAACAGCCCCATAGTATTATCCCAGATAGAGAAGCATGATTGGTCACTCCACACAACACAATCCAGAGTCCGGTGGCAGCGTGCTTTCCACTGCTCCAGCCGAAGCTTGGTGACGTAAGGCTTGCATGCAGCTGCTCACTTATGGACACCCATGCCATGAAGCACCCGGACACAATCTTGGTGCTGACGTTGATCCCAGAGGAGGTTTGGAACGCTGCAGGTATCGAGCCGGCAGAGTGTTGGCGACTTTTACGCACTATGCGCCTCAGCACTTGGCGACCCCGCTCTGTGAGTTTACACGATCTGCCGCTTCATGGCTGAGTTGCCGTGGTTACTAAATGCATCTGCTTTGCAACAATACCATCCGTCCATCTTCTCACACTTATCTAGGAGGGAAGAAATTTCATGAACTGACTTTTTCCATTGGTGGCGTCTTATCACACTGGAGTTCAGTGAGCTCTTTGCTATTTGGAACGATCTATTCTGTCACAAATGTTTTTAAAGGCAGACTGCATGGCTAGGTGCTTGATTTTATGCACCCTGAATTCAGTGATTAAGCAGTGTGGCCCAATACGTTTGTCCACATTTCACTCCAGGTTACAACTGTGAGCTTCTTAAGTTAAGGATTACAAACATGTTTGGGGTATATACTCTGAGAACCATGAATGTCTTATATAAGTTTGTATCAATCTTGCCAGTGAAACACTTCATTAGACAAGCCACTACGGTGTGCCACTGTTGTTCACACTGCATTAATATTTAAACTCATCCTTTGCTGTGTCCAAATCTGTCTTTTATTGTGCGTAAAGGTCTTTTTATTCGCCCGTGTTGCCAAAGATGCCACGCAGCCACAATTACAAGTGTGCTATTGTGACGTGCAGTGAGTATGTGAGCTGCACCTGAGCCTCTGCATGCCCGGTCCGCAGCTCCAAGTCACGAGTGTCATTCAAACTGTTGATTCAACGCGAGTGAGTTATATTTTTGTCTTTGTTTCCCGCCCCTCCTGCAGCGAGAGGCCGCCTCGCAAACCCGACCTGAGGTGAATACCGAGTGCTGATATTAAAAAATGGAAGGATTCGATGCAATCCTCGCTTTTTGTATTTAGGATTCTGTCTGTTACACGTGCAACACGTGCCCGTGCGTACGTCTGTTTCTCGGCTGCTGTTTAGTCTTGACCTACCTGCCTACAAAGCATCTCTTCCCGTAAAACCAGCAGCAGCTTCTGCTTCAGCTCTGTTTGGCTGAACCCTGCAGCCATCGGGGACTGTTTCACTATAAAGATGCAGGGCAGCATTGAACTCGAGACCCCTGAATTTTCTCTGGGTTAGGGTGTTGAATGTGAAAGAGCATGAACAACATGCAGTCACGTTTTGTTTGCAAGCATCAGGCATGTAGAAAACTTACAAAGTAAGTTAATCTCCTCGCTAAATCCTGGTTGAGTCTTGGGGATTATCATTAGTTGAGGCTTTTTGCACTGCCAATGAAAATGTTCATCTTAACATGTTTAATCTTAAATTTTCAAATTCGCCTCTTCACGTTGTTCAAAGAGCATCCCGAACACGAAGGGAAGCCATGAAACCCAATCTCAGTAGTTCGCTCCTCACATTCGACCAGAATAACTTGTTAAGATGGACAGAGTTGCTGCAACAGTTTGGCCTTTTCCCACAGAGCCCTGACGAGGACCCGCATGCAGGAAAGAGACTGAAAGTCTGCGTTTACACTGAGCTGAGTGTAAATGAATGAGCTGGGTTTTTTTTTTTTTTCACTGCAGATGGTTTCCTGTTGAACAGAGAATGATAGATAATCACGCAATAGTTATTTAAGCTCGCGCACATTCCTGTAAGTTTGAGGCATTTTAGCTTTGTGAAGAGGGCAAAAAAGACAAAAAGTACAGTTAACTTTCTCTAGAACTCTTCAAAGTACCGTTTGGATCTTATATTTATATTTTTAGTCATGACTGATATTAAAACATCACTGTAAAGGAACGCAGCTGGCAGTCAGACAGGTTTTAAACAAGTCTAGGACTATTTTAAAATGTAAAATGAAGAAAATCATCACCCAGATTGCAGGTTGATAATATTAGTGATGTCTTCAGAACCGATACAGTACAGGGGGGGTACACCCTGGATAGGTTGCAAGTCTGTCCAGAGCCAACCAACCGATCGCCTATTGACCTAACCCCCTTGCATGTCTTTGGACTGCGGGAGGAAGCCGGAGCACCCGGAGAGAACCCGTGGAAGCATGAGGAGAACAACTCCACAAAGGGGTGGGCGGGGCCATGCTGGATTCAAACCTTTACCCTCTTTTTGTGAGGCGACAGTGCTGACCACTGCACCATCGCGCAAGGTTGCAACGTTTACTGACACAGTGAACAGACATAACATCATGAGCACTGACAAGTGAAGTGAACAGCACTGAATATCTCTTCATCATGGCGCCTGTTGCTGGGTGTTTGAGATGGCTCTGCAGAGCGCTGCTGGGAAGACTGCCTTTGTGAAGGGGAGCCAGGAAACCAAACACCAATTCATCCAGACTGCTTGGCGAGTTACCAAAGAAGTAGTTTGCTGTTCCCAGTCTGTAGGAGAGCAAGCTCAGGCCCTCTTTAGCATCGCTGTAGATCTTTCCCTCCACCTCAGAGATTCTGTGAACAGTTTGTCCTCAAAGTTGATGTGTTAGAAGCAGGAAAAATGGGCAAGCGGGAGGATTTGAATGAGTTTGACAGGAGCCACACTGGGATGGCTTGACGACTGGGTCAGAGCGTCTCCGAAAGCGCAGCCCTCGTGAGGAGTTCCCGGTCTGCAGCGGTTAGCATCTATCAAAAGTGGTCCAAGGAAGGAACACTGGTGAACCAGTCCATGCCTCGAAGGGTCAGGGCTGTTTTGGCAGTGAAAGGGGGACCAGCATGTTATTAGGTCATAATGGTGTGCCTGCTTGGTGTGTGCCTACAAGTGCTCTAGTCTGTGCTCACATGCTGAAGAAGAAGAAGAAGAAGGATGCCCTCAAACACAGGAAAAACTACATGTGGAAGATGGCAGCTAGTGCAGCAGCAGGGATAGCGCCGCCCTGCTTGTTAATAAGGCTAAGCTGTTGGCTTGGTTAAAACCTGTCTTATTGCCTGCTTGGTTAAACCAGCTAACCCTCTGATCACCCCCAAAGCTGTTTAACATCTTGACATTTCCAAAAGAGCTAAAATGCCTCTCAAGCTATTTAAACGTACAAGTGCATGAAGCTGACCTCCTTCTAACTAAGGGGAGACCGGGTTAACCCACCTGTGCCTTCCTCCTTCACCTCCACTGTGTAGCTCCCAGCTGGCGATGAAGTACCTGGATCCAGCTTTCACGTCTCTGACCAACGCGCTCAGCGAGGACATGCAGAACTCCTCTAAATGGAGATACAACAGCACGGCTTTCCAGCAGCAGAGGTAGGATACGTTTCTGATGGCTGTGAAAGCTCGATATGCTTTTAGCACTTGCAGCAGTGAGCGTTAGTTGTGAAAAAAGTTGCCACGTTGCTTGTGTTACTGAAGGGTTTGTTCGGGGCTGCTGTTCAAAAAGATTTCACTGAATCTGAATCCAGCGTCACGTCACGCTGGACCGACCTCAGCCTTCTAGTTTAAGACAGATCTTGACAGTCTTTGTTCAAGTGTGAGCTCTGAAAGTCCGACAGCAGGGGTTCGAATGGGATTTGGAAGCTGGAGAACCCCAAGAGTCAATGGTGAGAAGTGACTCACTTCAGAATAACTCCTGAATTAACTTGTACTGTAGACCTCCGGAGCGCTGGAACAACTTCATTGCATATGCTTTAGTGCTACTGTGCCAACCTCTGTGGACCCTCTGTTGCGTGTGGTGGCCAGGGGGGAAAAAAAACCTCATGCAGTAATAAATCAACAAATCTTTCTGTCTTGCAGGAACGAGATTTCACAGTACATCGACATACCCCACAACTTTACACTGACACGAGGCTCGGTCCGGATCGGACAGCTGATGCACTATGACTACTCCAGCCACAAATACGTCTTCTCCATCGGCGAGAACTTCCGCTCGCTCCTCCCGGAGGTCTCGCCGATCCTCAGCAAGCACTATAACGTCTGCGCTGTAGTGGGCAACAGCGGCATCCTCACCGGCTCCCGCTGTGGCCCCCAGATTGAGAAGTATGACTTTGTCTTCCGCTGCAACTTCGCGCCGACCGAGCTCTTTAAGAAGGACGTCGGGCGTCGCACAAATATGACAACCTTTAACCCCAGCATCCTGGAGAAGTACTACAATAATTTGCTGACTGTGCAGGACAGGAACAACTTCTTCCTGAGCCTGAAGAAGCTGGATGGTGCCATTCTGTGGATCCCGGCGTTTTTCTTCCACACGTCAGCCACAGTGACAAGAACGCTGGTGGACTTCTTCGTGGAGCACAGGGGTCAGCTGAAGGTCCAGCTAGCTTGGCCTGGAAACATCATGCAGTACATCAACAAGTAAGAAAAACAAGATTACTAAAGTATATCCATGTGTTGTATTGTCAATATCTATTAGAGAAATAAGCAACCAAGTCCTCATCTCCAGCTTTCGCAGCAATAACTTTAAGTAATCATTTTCTGTATGAGTTTATCAGCTTCTCACATCCTTGTGGAGGAATTTTGGCCAACTCTTCTTTAGAACGTTGCTTCAGTTCATTGAGATTTGTGGGCATCTGTCTGTGCACGGCTCTTTTAAGGTCCCACCACAACATTTCTATCAGGTTGAGGTCTGGACTTTGACTGAGCCATTAGAACACCTTGATTCTTTTCTTTTTCAGCCATTCTAATGTGGATTTGCTGCTGTGCCTGGCATCATCGTCTTGTTCCATAACCTAATTTTGGCCAGGCTTTAACTGCCGAACAGATGGCCACACATTTGACTCTGGAATACTTTGGTATACAGAGGACCTCGTGGTGAACTCAATGCCCAGGTCCTGTGGCTGTAAAACAAGCCCAAATTAACACCCTTCCATCACCGTGCTTGACAGTTAGTATGAGGTTTTCGTGCTGATATGATGTGTTTAGTTTTCACCAAATGTGGTGCTGTACATCATGACCAAAAATATCCACTTTGGTTTCATCTGTCCAAACGATATTGTTCCAGAAGTCTCGTGGTTTGGTTACTATACAGTGAAGAGGCTTTCTCCTGGCAGCGTGTGGCTGAATTCACTCGCGGATATGACCATACAGTGGTGTTTTGCGGTTGTAATGAAAGAGAAATAACCATAATCATTTTTAACCACAAAATTTTTTCTTTGCGGCACGGAACCAAATGATCCACGGACCGGTACCGGTCAGGGGACTGGGGGCTGGGGGCCCCTGCAATATGCCAGTATACGGTAGCTGTAAGTTAGAAACATGTTCAGTAAGTGCTGTGGTCATCCTGTGGCTGTAGAACAAGTCCACATTAAGACCCTTCCATCACCGTGCTTGACAGTTAGTATTACAGTTAGTGGTCGTCCGGAACATGTCAAATATGTCTGCATATGTCAAAATGCGTTGGAGATAAGTTCGCTATAATTTACGCATAAGTTCAAAGCACGTTACTCATAGATAAGAAATAAGTTTTGGGTATGCTAGGCATTATCTCCACGTATTTCGACTTACGAGTAACTTACAAGTAACGTGTGTGAACGTGTGTCAACAATCACATAACTTACCTACAACTTATGACCCACGTATGCGGGATGTATGAACCGTATGCTGGCATACGTCGGAATTTTTGTAACTACAGATACCACATAAACTTGGGGTACAATATAGAAAATAAGATATAAGGTAAAAATATAAAACCGCAGTAAATATAGATACCTCTGACTTATACAAAACTTACCAATAACTTATTCGACGGACGCCAGCATATTTGCTAAATTTTTCCTACGCCGGCATGTGCTGGTTAAATCGTCGAGGTGTGACGGGGGCTATATGAAGGCGTAGCTCTGCTGAAACCGCGGTGATGGGGGCTTCGCTGTCGGTTTTACTTGATAAACTTACAGCAGAGTTCTGAACGAGTCCTGCTGATTGCCTTTTTTAGGCCGTCCAGTTAAACGAGCGTTGCAGTAGAAATGAAACGGTGAGCAGGTTTTTCAGAATCACGGTGAGTCAGGATGGGTGGCGTTTTGGCGACTGTCCTAAGATGGAATGTGGTCACAGCGATGAAGAAATAACGCACTGAGTTCAGTAGTTTCTGGACAACATCAGATCTCCACCGTCAGGCTTTGGATACGCTGACGGTTTTGTTGCTGGGATATGTTGGTTCCTGGATTTTGGTTTTCATTTGATTTGTTTAGAAGATGCTCATGATTAAACCCAGCTCTCGGCTTACTTTATACGTTTTGAGAAAAACGTGGTAAGAGCTCTTGGTTTTTCCAGCCCATGGACTTCATATAGAGCTGGTCAGGATACGTGACCAGACTCCTGCACCTCTCAGCGCTTTCTGCCTGCAGAAGCGAGCATGCACACAATTGGACTCCATTTACACCTGGTGAGAATGGTCTGCCTGTCTTAGGTGTCTGCTGTATGTCTGTGTTTTAAACCCCCCCCTCATGCGCCTCTCTGCTTTTTATAGAAATTAGCCGAAGCCGTCCGACTTGTGGTTGTTTTGTACTGAGCCGTGCTCTATGTGACAAGGAGGAGATTTAGGCTCCAAAGCCGGATTATGAGGAAACAGCTATTTAGTGAGAGGTATGGCACACAGCTGTGCCAGTGCATGTGTGGAGAAAGGAAGAGGGATTTAAGTCTGGGTCTTAGCGTTGTAGTGGCAGAATAGGGCTGCGTGTACAGTAGTCTAATCTTTACCAATCCCATTAAATCTACCTGCCCTGGAAGAATTAACACTTTTAAGCAGCTCAGACGGCTTTTAACGTCGCTTTTGGCGAACAATTCCCCCTCTGTGATGCTGCAGGGCAGGACCGCCAACCTACGGCTCGTTTTATTCATATTTCACCTCCTGAAGTGAGTCCGGCCAATAATGCCTTATTCTCTCAATGCTCCTGACTGATTTCTAAAAATAAGCGGAAAAATGTGGACAGGACAGTACTCCTTTTTTTCCCCTTCGCCTTAAGCCCCTGTCACACCATGACGATTTAACAAGCTTATGCCGACACATTCAGATTCCCTTAAAACGCTGGAACAATTATGTTAACTTGACGTAGGCATATCATATGGGCCAAGATGGCGGCGCAGCAGTAGCACGCGGCCACTCCGGAACTGAGGTGGTGCTTGTACCCCTGTGACTGTCCCTGTTTTGACCTGGTGTTGACCTGGTATTCGGGTGTTGTGGACGCCGGGACAGTGGAGTTCGTGTTTGAAAGTCGGAGGTTCGAGGACGACCAGATGCCGTCATAGCTCTGTAGTTCTGTCCACAGACAGTGCTAATTGGCGATTTGGCGGCGTTGTTTTTTTTTTTTGACCTGCCGGGCAGCATCCGGGAAACCAGAGTTTTTGGGTTCTGGGGGGAGTATCATCGCAGGGCTGATGCTGCGACTGGGCGGTTTCTGGGGGCTCCGATCTCAGCTTGCTGTGTGGACCGGGCCTTCAGTCCTCTGTGTCACCTGATGCCGGTGGCCAGGGAAGAGGACATCGCGGGCGGGGTTGTGTGCTGGGCTGGAGGCGGGCCCTGGCCTGCCGGCATTACCCTTGTATGGGGCACCAGGTCCTGGGGGAACGCTTTTTCGTTTCACTGTGTTTATATGTAGTTGAAATGACAATAAAGCAAACCAATCCAATCCGTATATGTTAGCGTACTGCCAGCCTTCACACCTTGAAGCCCATTTATACCAGTCCCCTTAAATGCACCACATATACAATTATTCGGCAGCTGTGTGGGAAACATGTTCAGTTCGACTGGATCACGTCAAATACTTCTACAAACGGCAGTATGCGTTGGAGGTATGTTTGATATATGTTACACATATGTTAGAAACATGTTACTCATAGTTATTGATATGTTTTGGGTACCTCCACGTATTTTGACATGAGTAACACGAGTCTCCGTATGCATAAAGTACCTGCAACATATGGTCCTCGTATGCGGAACATAAGAGCCATACAGTGGGGAAGCATCAGAGGGTTTGTGCATGCAACCTCACCGTACTACCTCGTAGACAGGCGTAATTATGCGTGCTCCTAATATATACAAAACTTCCCTAAAACGTAATTGACATATCTACAGTTTTTCTCCTATGCCGGCATACGCTTGTTAAATCGTCATGGTGTGACGGGGACTTTACAAGTGAAATGTCCTTGGTTCAATTCCAGGTGGGGACTAGGGCCCCTCTCGTCATGGAGGGTTGCATCAGGAAGGGCGTAAAAACTCTGTCTGCCAAATTACCAATGCAGATTAATCGACCCCCCTTGGGGAGGATATAAGTGAGGTACTGAAATTCAGGGTTGTGCCTGTACTTATTCACATAAATATTAATCTGCTTTTGATATCATTTGGCAAAATTAGAAGCACTTATAAACTAAAAAGGGGGAAACTGGAGTGCAAGGAAACACAAAAAAAAATTGAAAAAGAGGTTCTGTACAACCAGATCTGTGTATGTTATTCAGTTTCAGTTCAGTTCAATTTCATTTACTGTATATAGCGCCAGTTCACAACAAAAGTCGCCTCAAGGTGCTTCACAACGGATGCTTTGACAAAGGAAGACAGAGCCTTAAAAACGCTTGGTGGCCATTTCATTAGGTACACATGTTTAACTGCACATTAGTGCAAATATGTAATCAGAATGTCACATCTCAGCAACTCGGAGCATTTAGGCCTGTAGACATGGCCAAGATGACCTGCGACAACAAGGGCGCCAAGTTCATCACCAAGCGGCAGGAGTCGCACCAGCCGCCTGCTGAGTTCAGACTCCTCCACATGATGTTTGACTCTGTGGGGGCAAAGACACTCATGACAGGAGGTGATACATACACTTAACATGTGCTTTATTTAAAATGAAGAAAAGATGTGATGTCCAGATGGCAAAATAAAAATAAAACATACAATTTGTCAGAGGCAGACTTACTGAGGCCCCGATGTTCTGTCAGGGAGTGACCAGGATGAACAGGATTAGAAATGAGTCCATCAGAGGGACAGCTCAGGTTGAAAAGTTTGGAGACAAAGTCAGAGAGGCAAGACTGGTATGGTTTGGACATGTTCAGAGGAGGGATAGTGGACATATTGGACAAAGGATGTTGAGGATGGAGCTGCCAGGCAGGAGGAGAAGAGGAAGACCACAGAGAAGGTTGATGGTTGTAGTGAAGGAGGACATGCAGAGGGTTGGTGTGAGGGAAGAGGATGCAAGGGATAGGATGAGATGGAGGCAGATGATCCACTGTGGAGACCCCTAACGGGAGCAGCCGAAAGAAGAAGAAGAAAAAGAAAAAGAAGAAGACTTGATGTTTGAGTACGTGGGATAATTTATTTATCACCTCCGCCGAGGAGGTTATTTTTTTCTTTGGCGTTTGTCTGTTTGTGTGCAAGATCACTCAAAAAGTTATGAACAGATTTGGCTGAAATTTTTTTTTATGGATTCGGCTTCATGAAAGGAAGAGGTGATTAAATTTTAGGAAGAATCGGGTGATGGGATCATGCCAAACAAAAAAATCCTGAAATCAATAACTATTGAAGCGATAGCAATATCAGTATGATTACCTCCGCCAAGAAGGTTGCACATCAAAGGCATGACCGTCACAGTGCCTTTGATCATGTCTTGGACATCATAGGCATGCCAGACATAAACATGCAGGCGTACTAGTTTTAGGCGTAAGTAAGAATATGCGGGGAAATGAGCTGCTTGGCGGAGATCCTTGAGATGTCTCCACATATCATGACTGCGAGAAAGTGTGCGTGCGTGTGCGTGCGTGCAAGCGTTGTAAAGAGATCAAAGGCTTGAGCTGCTTGGGGGAGGTCTGCACTCTATGAGTGCTTTTCTAGTTTATTTATTTATTTTTTACCTGTGGCATCACATTAGGTATCGAGAATCCGGTCTTGTTCTATTAGTGTGTTCCTCCTGCGCCTGTGCATCGGACACGTACAGTGTACAGGCTTGCTAACTAACTTAGCACTCCTGCCAGGTAACTTCTGGCTCTGAAAAACAAACTTTGCAGCAGCCAAAACAGTGATGCTGGAGCTTCAAATTGCATCACATCAAAAGTCAGCAAATGAACTGATGAAAACCCTGAGTTGTTCATGTAAGCAGCTGAGCAGCTGAGGCAACAAAAAAGGAAAAACAAATGTAAATGTCTTGTCTGTTTCTGCCTCTTTTTGTCTTTACTCCACAGCTACTGGAAAACCAAGCAGCTGTCGCCCAAGCGCCTGAGCACGGGCATCCTGATGTACACGCTGGCTTCCTCCATGTGCGACCAGATCCACCTGTACGGCTTCTGGCCCTTCGGCTGGGACCCCAACACGGGCAAGGAGCTGCCGTACCACTACTACGACAAGAAGGGCACCAAGTTCACCACCAAGTGGCAGGAGTCGCACCAGCTGCCTGCCGAGTTCAAACTGCTCTACAAGATGCACACGGAGGGGCTGCTGAAGCTCACCCTCTCCCACTGCGCTTAGGGGCTCAAACTGCCACCGTGCTTCGCCACGCTCCTCTGCAGCACTTCCACGGGGCAGGATTACAGAAAGGAAGCGAGGGCAGGACTCGTGCAGTTTAGTCAGAGGCAGCAGCTCGACTCGAAGGCTGGCTTTGTGCGGCAGAGGTCAGCCCGAAATCCCTCAGCAAAACGCCCATAATCCCGCGCTCGAGGTGAACTGTGACAACTCTGGGAACAAGCGGCGGACAGCACTGCTTTTCTTTTTCTTTTTTTTTTCTTTAGATTATCACAGAAACGAATCGTCAAATGGCGTTTTAATCGCTCGTCGGGTCTGCCGACTGTCAAAGCAAGGCAGCGTTCACGCCGACATCAGC